>RPOG01001469.1:0-148900 GCA_008086565.1 Thalassoma bifasciatum | reverse complement strand
TTGTGAAGGCCTTTAGGGACGCCAGATCAAGAGCTGTTGGGTCTAATTGTTGGTTGAGAAACCACCTGTTTGATCTTTTAATGTCACTCCTGCCACAAGATGTGATTAATACCCTGCCTTTTAACTTTTTCATGGGGATTTGTGAAGAGAAACTTCAGTGTTATAGCTCTTTCCAACCAACTTAGACACCAGCATCTACTTTCATTAACAATGTTGAAAAGCAGACATCAAGAAAGGCTTTATACTTAACCCCCAGTTTTGTCCAGCCACCAAACTTCAAGTCAACTCTTGAGACCCCAGTCTGCCCCCAAGTTACCAAAGAATGCTCCAAGTTTTGCTGTTGTTAAGTTTCCATGACTTGAGTCACAACTTTGGTCATTGCCAGTAAACAAATAAGAGTTCTCTTAATCTTCTTGGTTTGTCCAAATTTGAGTCATCAGTGCTTGAATCTAAGACAAACTCGGACTGGAGCTTGACTCAGTCCTGACCCTTTGACTTAAGTTTTACTCCACTGGTAACCACAACAAGGTGGTAAGCAAATTGCATCCATGCTGTGTTCACACATACTTAAAAAGTCAAGAAATTTCCAGAATTTTTTTGTGTGAGCTTCATGTGTGAACATATTCCTAGCCCAATTTTTTCAAGACTATTTTTTCAAACCAGCCCCTTGGTACAACTTCTGCAGGAAGTCGGGAGAAGCTGATACATGAACCTGGGAGTGAAATTTCCTGAAATTTGAGTGAGCTGCATGTGTGAACACCATTGTTTTTGTTGCCAAACTGAGCAGACTTTTTCAGGTGGCGATCTTGTGAGATTTCTGGAGTTGAACCCATGGGGAAAAATATTGTGGGTGGTGATGTCACACAACAGGTGACCATCCAAAGCCAACGAGAGACAAGTGTAATCATTGTCTATGTAATGAAGCTGCTTCATATTCTTTTCTGCTATCTGGCATTTAGTTTTCCTGTTGTTTATCGATGCTGTAAATGTATTGTGTTGATGCACATGGATAATCGGACATTTTATGCCATCCTTCGATTCGGAAAACCTTATCAACTGCTCAAATAAGGGAAAACTTTAAGCTGTGACAAGGGATATTTAGGGGCTCTTGGAATTCTTCAGAATCAGAAATATTAAATCCTGTGGGAAAATGAAGTGTTACTGCTGCAGCAGTTGGAAATACAAAGAGTAGGGTAATGAAATAAGCGACAAACTACAATAAGATAACAAAATAAGCATTAAGTATCAAACAAGATAAAGTTGGGATGAAGATTTAAAAATTGAAATGAAAATTTTGGGGTAGGTGCAGGTCCCAAATTTTCCTGAAATTGTCATTATGCAAAGAGCTTTACTTTCACTTATGTCAGCCTCATTTTCCCTCTAAGTTGTTTTTTTTCAAACAGTCAGGGAGTCTACTACATGCCTGTCATCCACATATAAATAAAATCAAACATCATTAGCACAGCACGGCAGAGCTTCAATCAGGACTCTAAATGAGAGCAGAGAAAAACAAACGCTTGTTTACAGCATAATTGAATGCTGCACAAGTTTGACTCCGTCTGACACATTTACACTGCAGCTACTGGATTCATAGTTCCTGGACTGATTTGAAATTGCATTTGGGACAGGAACTCCTGAGGTGTAACCCGTTCTCTCAATGACTTCTTTGAGTTGTGAAAGGTTAGATGATGAAGGTTTGAGGAGTGATGAAAGGAGTTATGTCTTCGCCCTTTCTTGTTTGAAACTGCAAAGCCAGAAATGACTGAAACGATAGATTTATGACGCTAATCCAAAGAGGTAGATAATCACCCTCAACAAAACTCCACCTAATCCACTTGGGTTAATTATTGGGTAGGAGATGAGCTGTTTTACAAGATCATGATGAGGTAATTTTAGTGACTCAAAGGAAAATCTGACATATTTTCAAGTCTGGTTCATTCTGTTGTTATTGTAGCATCATGGGGAATTGATTTCATGCAGCAGGTTTGAGTTGAAACGTATAACAATGCACAATACCCTATGTTTATACACCATAGCAACACATTATACATGGTTCAGACTGATCAAACATATAAACCTTGGTTGGACCAGACAGAATGAAGAGAATCAGTGGTGTGAGAATGATTAGAAACAAATCAGGGAAATTGCAGCTTTTTGAAGCACAAGATGTATCATTTCATGCGGAAATCATTACATCATCTGTTTGACTGAAGATAAATAAGTCCTTCGTAAATGATGGCAAATGTGTTAGTTATGCTGAGCTGCCATTTGGCTGCTATTAACAATAAAAGCAACAGTTCCAGTTCATCTTTAACATCTTTAATCTGCCTATTTTCAGGCTCTTATCCCTTCATTATCACTGCTTTGTGGAAGGGAGAAAGAGATAGCCAAACGGTGCCAGGGAAAAATTAGCTGGTGTCTCAAGGGGGAAAGCCGAGGTGTGGACTTTGCCCTGATTGTTTAGCATTTCAAAGGATGTCCGCTGAGAAAGGAAATGAAGGGTGTGGAGGGATGGCAGGATGGCGGGACCAAAGAGCAAGAATGGAACAAGCTGGAGGAGACAGAACCCGGCTTCATCAAGAGATCTGACCCCCATCCCTGAATCTGAGCTTTCTCATATTGATTAGTCATGCCATGTCACCGCCATTGTTCCCCGCTTGTCTGGTAATCTATCTCCCTCGGTCTCTGGTACAGTGCTTCCTGTAAAACCCCCGGAGAGACTACAGACAAGTCTTAGCCCTTCGCATCCCTCGTCCCTGTGTGAGAAAAGCTTCCTCACTGGCAGTTGCCAAGAAAGAAATGACTTAGGGTTGGGGGGTTCAAAGAGAGGGGTTGAAAAATGAGAATGCGTGGTGCCATGCCCCCCCCCTTCCTCGTTCTTCTCCCTCTCTTTTGCACTTCACAATCCCTTTGGCCTGGCTTTTCCCAGCCCCAACCTTTTTCCCTCGTCCGTCACTCACTGTGCCGGAAAATCCGACTTTCTCTTCAGTCGGGGATCAAAGCTGCGAGCTGAGCCCGGCCGTCGTCGTGTGAGGAGTCACATTCTTGGGCTTTCGGCTGATCCTCCGGGACCTGTCTTCACCAAGCGGCTGTAGAAAAACAGTGCTGATGCTCCCGTTCATCCTGGAGAGGATACACTCTTCCTTACTGCACCTTTATGTTTCTGTGTAAATCATGAGTCACACATACAAACACACAGACACAGACACACCTTAGCTGATTCAAAGGGAAGCCGAGGCCTCTGTGTGTGTGCATGTGTGTGTTTGTAAGATTACTCCTTAGTGGATCACATGTACCTTGACCTCTTTGGCAGGAAAGGAAGTGGAATTTGGTGGGTTGGAAATGACTCAGAGAGAAAAAAGGGAATGGAATACCTTGAAGTGTTTGTAATGATCCATGAGGGAAGAGATGACTCCCCTTTTCTTGTTCCAGTCTCTGTTGAGTCCAACTGAAGCTGACGTTTGTTAATGGGAAGACATCTGGTTTTAAAGGCTAGAAATAAGAAACAGAACACAGATCGAGAGATAGGTTTATGTTTGGGGTGAGCGATCCAGAATCTTCTTCTTCTGCTCTTGACTCTTTGCTGAAAGAATGACCTGCCCAATTTTTAAAGATTGCCGACCGCTGAACTTGGCAAATAACCATCAAAGGGTGCGGTCACACTGGCCATCCGTGCCATACCACCTAAGCATGCTTCAACCTTTAAGACCAGTTCTTTGGCCAGTGTGACCACAAGTATGCCATCGTACTTGGCCTTAGCAAGTTTTGGAGAGGTGTGATTTGGTGCAGTACACTTCATGTACGAGCACAACCACGCAAACACAATGAGGATATGACGTATAAATCATGATGTATAATTGGTGCGATCACTCCTCTTCACAATCATTTCAAACAATGGCGTGTGTTAGAGGGCTGGTTGGTCCACACATAAGCCAAAAACTGACCAAAAAGTAATTTGTCATATGTTCTTCATTGTGCTCACTGTACCAAGGGTGTGCCTTAAGTCTGGTTCATATTGGAGTATTGTGACTGGGGGGCAAATTGTGCATGAGTATGGATTTGTTGTTACATGTTTTGAACTACAAATTGAGATTTGAGCCAACCAAATGTGATTCAGAAGAAGTGTCCTTTCAACAACTGGCTTAAGGACTAAATGTCTTCCCAGATATCTCCGTCAGAAAACAAAACCCCAAAACATTCAAGCGGCAATCTCCCAATTAAAAATATGAGCCAGGACGGAAGTTTTACCATCGTTACAGTAGACGTTGAGCAAACTCTCACAATGTGTCCTTTGGAGGGCGCCACTCAGAATCAAAAGTTACACCAAAAACAAAATACAGTAAAATGCTTTTATGACACAAAACATTACATTGATGGAAAAGATACTAATAAATCAATATTAATAATAGTAGTTTCAAAGTGGAAAATTATGGTTGGTGACAACTTCATAACCAATATGGCGTTGACCATCTTTGGCCTTCATATCACCTCTTTAGACACCAATACTCATGTCTATGCATCTACTTTCCCCTTCTCAGGCTTTTGTATATCAGTTTTGAACTCAAAAGAAGAAAAACTTTCAAACTTCATGCATCACAAAGCAATAGTAATTGGATGAAAATCTAAAAAGTTTTGGATTATTTGAGAGAGAATGTGAGAAAAAGTAGGAGAGTGATTACAAACAGAAAAAAATCCAGCTGGGTTGAATTGGACTTAGTGTGAAACTGAAATAAGGCGCCTGAAATTTCATTTTCAAACACATATCTATGTGCGTCTGTGGCTTTTATCCATTTAAAGCCCCATTTCAAAAATCCATTTGTTAAATGGTTATCAGGTTCAGTTATTGATCAGACTGCAAGCAGCTGTGGGCTCGCTTTAATGCAGTCGGTGGCTTCCTGATGCTCAGTGTGGGAGATGAGGGATGAGTATGGGGTTTTGGACTTGTACATGTTAGTGTGTGTGTGTGTGTGTGTGGTTGCATCGTCTTGGTGACAGACTGCCCTTTTTGCTGAGTGTCATTTTTTTGAATAAACCGGTTTAAGTTCCTGGATCCTTAAGCCGCGGGGAAATATCTCTCTTTCTCTCGTACTGTTTTTAATCTTATTTTTCTCCTCCACAGCATGACATCCAGAAATAGACCTGGACAAAACAGTCTGCTTGCTAACTGCATGACTCAGAGTCAGAAAGGGAGAGAGAGAGAAAGAGGGAGAACAGAGACAGCGAGGAGGACGAGCAGATGGAGGGAGACAAGGCAGGAGCAGAACGTGAGCGAGATGAAGGGAGTGAGGGGAAGGGCAAGCAAAACAGAACGAATCTGACCCATCACGTTGCACTCGATATCCCCCACTATTGCCAGTTAAGCCCATCAGAGTCAGACCTTTACTGCGCCGAAAAAGAAAAAACACAATATTCTCAACTCTCCATCAAGGTGGAGTTTATTATCCAATTACAGGAATATTGTTGGAGAGCGAGAGAGGGGAGAGAAATATCTTTTATCCATTCAATTCAGAGGCAGCCGAGCCAATATTTTCTCATTAAGCTCTTCGCCAGTAGCAGTTAGTCAGTCCTTGGTTAGTGTGTGTGGTCCTGTGCCAGATTTTAACACGAATGCAACCCTGCTGATTCACTTTAGATTCAGAACTATTTATTGTACATGTTATTGTCATGTATCAGTCCTTTTGTCAAACATGTTATTTATGCTGCCTCCAATCTGGTACTTCGCCAATACGACTGCTTGGCTTTGTTGGTTGTGAAATTTGATCCAGAATATCCAGTTCTGGACACAGTTCAATGTGTTTGAAAGCATATCAGACATCAATATGTTGCGCGTCTATTTCCAACACCCTGCTGTTATGTCTGGCAGTCATTGTGTCTTTTGTTTCAGTGCGAACCAAGTTAACAAAAATACACCAGTAAAGTGCACACCAACATACTGAAATTTTCAATCCAAACCTGATGACAGCTATGCCTTTAACACCGGAAACGTCAGAAATCCATCACAACTAGAATCACCGTAAGCTGTCATTTTGACACTAGGTTCAAAACATTCTGTATTTGTCTTTCTGAGTATCACATTGAGGAATTTCCAAGCATATCTCTCAAAAGAAGGAAATAACACCATCTTACCATTTAACACATGTAATAACACATCTGTCTCTGAAATTGCGTGTGCATCCAACTCACCACTGTTTAAAGCTTGCAACATCTCTAAGGCCTAAAAAACCATCATCTCTCCCATTCAATATTTTGTAGACATTTTATTGTACCTCTTTCCTCAGATTTGTACTGTTCAAAGTGGAACGAAAATACCATCATCTCTGACAAGTCACACAATTAGTTGCTAGGCAACCAAAATATACATTCTTGAGAACGGTGGAAAAATCATCAATATGGCCACTTATGAGTCAAACGGGTAGATTGAGTGATATTTTATGCTCCTTAAGGCCCCGTTTACAAGACAGTGTTCCAGACAAAAACGCAAAATATTGAGTGAAAATAATCTGCAGTATGCATGCCACGCCTGTAGTTGACAATGTAACTGGGGGCCATGTACATGACTGAAAATTTACTGACTGAAGAAGAGGTGGGCTGATCATCTTGCATATATATTAAATGCTTCTTGGTTGATTGCAGAAGTGGTGCAACAGATGCACATTTTGTTGAAACCCAGTCAGCAGATTCAGCAGAAGCACGACTCGGTAGTTCGCTACTGTTTCTGTTGTTATTGTCCAGTTCACGCATGGAAACTTCAGTTGCCACAATGAAGGTTTAATGCGTATGTGAAATGCAGAGCATGACAATGGTGTTCCTACTGAAAACTCTGCCAATGACCACAGCGTGTCAGAGAAATCCCTGGTGGCAGTGTTCAAAGTTTCTGTTTAAGGTCACACCGTTCCAAGGCCGAAAATGCAGCAATTCCTCTGTGTTCTATCCTAAAACTGCTGTTGTGTAAATGGCCCATAAAGTATAATCGGTAAAAAATCAATTGTACATTAAAGTATAGACACTTTTAAGAGAAGTCAGTGACACACCATGTTGTAATTTTTGTTCAGTGTTGTTATAACCAAAAAAAAGAAAGAAAAAATTCACTACATGACCCTTTATAGTTTTAGTGGTAAGACAGAAAAGAACATACAGATCAAGTAGCAACTGGGAAAGTGAGAGTAGGAGTTGGTGGCTGAACCAAGGTTGCCTATGAGGACCAAAGTGCCTGTATATTTGGCGCACGATTAGCCAAGTTAAACATTGGTAGTTTTCCAACACGGCTTAAGATAGTCCAGAGTTTAATTTTTGTTTAATTTCATTTTAACACTCTTTGGCGTCTAAGTTTATTGTAATAAAGTTTATTTGAGGAGTGTTGCTTGGCTGCCATTGGTGGTAACAGAGTGCACATGCTTTGTGATTACTTCTCATTTTGCTGAGTAGTTATATAATCAAGGATTGTGCAATATGGATAATATTAGAAGTTCCTCTATTTTGGGGCGCTTCCGTTTTCAGTCTGCTAGAGGGAACTTGTAATTGCCAAATTTTTATGCTATATTTACATGTGTTGTCCCACCAGGATGAGCAATATCAGTTTAGTGTGATATTGCCAACAAGAGTTGTCAGATGATCAATTCAAACCTTGGAAGCAGCAGATATTGGACAGGTTTTTTACACATTTATTCCTGCCAACATTGCTTAGGAGAAGAAGAAAGTTTGAAGAAGCTGAATTATAAGTCAAGATGTGCAGGCAGGAACATTGAGATTTGTGTTGTTTCTGCATTCATCCCACATTTTACCTTGTGAAGATTTATTGCTATAGCTAGCTCAAAGGCCTTGCAGGAAAAGTGCGGTCACTGGATTCCAAATTTCTTCTTATTTTGAGTAAAAGATTGAATGTTAATAGTGGCAGTGATACTCCAAACATGAAGCAGCAGCTCACCTAGAGCACAGCCCCTGGAGGTATACAGGATGTTTTGATGTAAAATAACTCGACTCAGCATCATGTTTACCTGAGATTTTTATTTTGAGACAGAAACTTACATAATGCCAAAAAGCAACCATGGATTTGTTTAAAGGGATAGGCTGATTTAATGTTACATACTTCACTGTTAATTCCCCCATCCCCCTGACTTATTGATTATGTAGGTCTCCAACATTTTTGTGTGAATGAATGTTAATCCATCACAACAGCGAGTGCACAACAGCATGCCTGCCTTTGTTGTTTAAGCGTGTATCTGTGTATGTGTCTCCTGAACGCCGGGGCGGCTGGGCCATATGGTTTATGTAGCAGACAATCCGTTCCAGCAGCTCTTCAGAAACAGCAGAAAGCGAACAGGTCTATCTTCGGGGAGGGAGCCATGGAGCATTCCCACAGAGCCTCATTAGGGACTCTGGCAATGAGGGGGAGGCGCGAGAATGAGGCGACGAAGGCAGGTGGCGGTGGAGGAGGGCTAGAACAGGACGTATAGGTATCTGGCAGCGAGAGAACAGAGACTGAGGGAAATGGATCCCAGGGGATAATCAAATCATGAGCATCCGCTGCTACTTTCTGCCGCATTGAAAACCGTTTGGGTCTCGTCGGCCAAAGGGGAGAGGGTAACTGGAGGAAGATGGGAAAGCACACCCTTGGGCCTTTACCTCTTTACATTCCAATATTTTTTGTTCTCCTTTTATCTATTCCCGCTCCATTAATTGCCTGCTTTTCCTTCTTTTTCTGTCTTTATTGCATTCCTTAATCACCCCCTAGCGTCAGTGTCCTCTTTTCTCTCTGCATATATGAACATAAATGGATGTAACCTCTAGGTTTAAGGAGTAAAGCTAATACAGAAGTGCCCCAAAACCTGCTATACTCCCTCTGGTTGGCTTTTAGTTGCAAAATGACATCCATATCCAAGTTATAGAAGTCTATGGGAAATTTTGCTTCCTTTGCAGTTGATGCCCTAAGCCAGTTTACAGTCTCAATTGCTTGTTACAAGTCCCCAAAAGGCCCATTTTGAATGTATACGTCTTTTTCAAACAATGTTGCTGTCCTTTACGTCGGCATTGCTGTTAACCACGACATCCACCGGAGGGCAGTCCAGAGTCAAAAGTTTTTGAAAACAACAAACTCCAAACCAAACATAGCGACTTTGGAGGGGGGTATTGCTAATGTGCTTAAGCGTTGTAAGAGGCGGTGGTCGATGAGGTTGTTAGATAGTTGTGTTTTTCTTTAAAAAGCTCTGTTATTGTTATTCCTTCCCTCACTGCCCCCAATGATTTCCACTAGTCCATTTAGCATGTATCTGTAAGCTTTGTGGAGAAACTTGGTATTATTCGTAAAAATGTTCAACAAATTAGGGAAATACCTTCAGGTTAGGGAACTAGTCCTTACCACAAAGAGTTGATAGAGGATTTGTGATGACTCTTCATTCTTTCGCCCAATGTTTGCCCAAACATGGTCACTTCCTGCTTTGGAAAAACAACACGGGTAGTTGTTGAGGCTTTTATGGGAATTTGGAAACCCTTTTACAAAGTAACAGGGGCCACATTGCCTTTTTCCGTACACCACATGCTTCCTAATGCCCATCACTACTTCTTTCCTTCTTTTGATGCCATTTAATTTAAGTGCGTCTCTGTCATCGCTAGTTTCCCCCTGACATTCATACTGAACTCAACATCTCCCAACAAAAGTCAAACCCGCTACAGGAAAGACGGAAAACAATGAGACAAGGGTGGTAATGATGGTTAGCTCACATGGTGTGAGGCCACTGTTTTAGTTGGCAGACATATTTTGGTGTTGATGAGCCAAAAAAAAAAAAAATCAAGCAAAAGTGTTGTTTTCTTTAATAGACAAAGGAAGCTCCACTGTGCGATTAATGGTTGAATAACTCAATTTTCAGCCCCACAAAACCACAAACTCCTCAGGAACTGGTTTAAAGGTTAACGCTCCATTTTGCAGCTTCTCTGATTCATCCTCTGACCTACTGTTATTCCTTTCATAAGTGGTTTGCTGTGTCACTTCTTTAAATATTCATGCTCAGATTTCTTCACTTCGACCTGAACTCAAGGAAACTTGGTGGAATCCCTGCGCTCTAAAAATATAAATCTCTGCTGCCTTGAAGCCAAAGAGGGAGCGAGAAATGGTCTGAATGTACAAAAAAAAAAAGAGGAAACCTCCTGAGTCTTAGTTCAAGATATTGGGTGTGGGTAAAATGAGCTAAATCAATAACAATGCAGTCTGCACAATGTGATTGTGATTAAATAAACTGCCTGGTTATATAACAAACAAACAGGAAAAGCCCCTCTGTGGGGATCTGTAATGAGCCAATGACTTTCTCTTTAGCCTTATTAACTGAAATCTGCTGTTCCAGCGATATGACACCCTGGTATGCATTTTAAAGCTTGTCTGCCAGGCAAAGTTCAAAGAATTGAATGTAAATGAGAAAAGTAATCAGCAAGGCTGTCTTTGAAATGACTCCCCTGTTCACTCATTGACTACTTACTGTATAATAGATGCTCAGTGGATTTCTCTATTAGATTGAGATGTCAGGCTCTGGTGGATGCCCTCTGCCCTTAAATCGGGTAAAGAGGTTTAAACAAATGAAGCAGATTACTCTACAGATTCAGACACTTAGCACTCGTCTTCAGTCTGTGTTTTTATTGGCAGGTGTTGAGTGGAACCAAGGTTGGGAATAACAGGGTGAGCCGAGATATGAGATACAATTAGGGATTGTGAATGTGTGCTGTCTTTTACAACCTAGCAACTTTGGTTTCCTCAGACAAATTATAAAAAAAATATGTATTTATGATGTTTTTGAAAGTTGATAGCTGTGAGAAGTTCAGGAGTTTCTCAACAGAAGCAACAAAACAAGACGGCTTTGAAATATGATTTAAAAAGACTTAAGTCCATGGGGAGATTTGGGAGGTATGATGATAAAAATAAACTTTTTATATGGGATTGAATACTATACAGGGCAGTATGATATGATGATAGGACACAACAGGTTAGGTCACAGTTATGTATATGATAAGTGTATGTGCAAAAGTAACAATACCCAAAGCCCCATTGCCACCAAGTTGTTCATGTGTTTTTTTTCTGTATGGCACACATTTTGTGGTGTTTTTTTTTATTCATTTGTGGTTAAATATTTTTCTGCTATTAAGTTTTTTTCCCTTTTAAGTGGTGCCACATTTGTAAGCATGATGCATTTGTGGCATCAGCTGCAGGGCTGAGTGTGTAAAAAAAATTCTGAATCTTCTCATTTGCAATGTCCAGCAGCACATTTTGCCATTTGCGCTGGTTTAGTATTGCTTTTCTGTGGATTGGATGATAAAGTTTTGATGAAGATAAGATGTATTGCCAGTTTAACTAATCATTTATTTAACAAACAGGAGTGTTAGAAGGCTGTAGGAGAAACATATACAACCACAACAGCCTGGTTCCTAGCAGGGTCACTCCACATAATATAGTTGTGCAGAACATCAGCCTTAAGTTGCCTTATCCAGATCACTACTGACCTAATGGCAACTGTAGCAGGGCTAATGCTGGCAATGAGGTACCAATTAGGCATCTGATTGTCAGCACCTAGGGGTACCAGAAGCCCTAAACAAGAGTCAAAACCCCAAAACAGAATGTGCTGTTTGAGAAGATTTGGCAAGTTTTCAAGAGTGCAACCCACATATTCAGTTCCTTTGATATTTTACCCAACCTCTGTATTGTGCAGCTCTAACTGACATATTTCAACCCATTTTTGTTCCTAATTCTGCAAATATGAATTTGCTATGTTTTATCTTGACTTAAGTGAATTTTGTGTATCTGTACATTGAATATTGTTTGTTTTGAGTGTGAAATAGTGTTTCAGTGCTTGACAGCATGAGGCCAGAAGCCTAACAGTGTGTGTTTTGTGTGGGTGTCTCAGTATGACTCTCAGCTATGGAGCTCTGATGTGTGTGTGTGTGAGAGAGAGAGAGTTTCTTCAGTGTGTGTCTGCTATAGAGAGCCTGGTGGACTGTATAAAAGGTTATGTGAGGGATAGAAACTGACCACACTCCTACAAAACAGGGGGGAGCTCTTTGCTTTGCAGCACATCAGCCGATGCCAACCTCTCCACACACACACACACACACACACACACACACTAATCCTCCAGAGGAAAAGTGGCCAGTGAGGTGCAGTGGGGGGAAACATGTGGTCAGTATCCTGGAAGGGCACATCCTGCTTCCTCAACACCCCCCCTCCTTTTACTCTCCCCCCCTCCCTCCTTCTCTTAGAGACAAAGTAAAAGCCGAGTCATGCTTCCCACGGAGGTCATTGGTCGGAAGAAAAATGCCACGGTTCACTCAGTTCAGCTGTTCACACATTCTTTCCCCAGCATGTACTCTATTTGTGAGGAGTATGTAAGATAAACGACCTGGGCGATCACTTATTTGTCCAGTCAATGGGAGAACGGGCACAGCACAAGAATAGAAATAGGCCTCCCTCCGCATCACTGAATGGAGTCTCACACAGATGTGAATGGAAGGTGCGAGACAGACAATAAGGCAGAAACAATAGGTGCTGTTTATGCCAGGAGGAAGACAAAACCTCAGCATAGAAATGAAAAGAGAAGGGAAGTTGAAATGAAAACAGGTGATAGCTGCTCTCACAGCCACAGTAAACTTGAATAACTCCATTCTTTTTTTTTTCTATAGGACACGATGGAAATGTCAGCTTTCAGTCTGATTATTTGTGTGGGTGCTAAAGAAAGTGAGGCAGAGGAGTCAGATCATAACAAGAATGTGTTTCTTTCTGTTGCACTGCAAAGCCTTTGATTGACTGATGTTTCTTCCTTTTCAAAGGAAAGAAAAATGTTTCTTTGCAGAGGTATTGACCTCTTCCAAAATGTCACAGTAAATAACAGGATTTTTCAGAAATGCAGCTACAGTGTGTATCCAAAGTATGTTTATTTATTAGTTTTATAAGCAGTTATGGTCTATAAACTGAGAGCTCAGTTGGCAGTGTTGTTTATTAGGTTCAGTCGTGTACTGACATAATCCGAATGCTTTCCAACCATGTTAAAGCCTCCATGGAAAATTTGATTGTATTCAAGGTAACACTTGGTCGCCTGTCCTTTAGGGGAGCAGAGCTAACTCAGAACAAAGTTTAACAATGTGGAAACTAAATTCTGTTAATGTGGGGCTGCTGCAGTCAGTGTTATTTTAAAGTATCATATCCGTGAGTAACCTACAGAAAAGCTGTAAACTGATTTTAGTTTTGAAGCCTCTTTCTTGTGGGTTACTTTTGTGTCTTTTTGCCAGTTTTATGTATTAGCCAGCTTGTTTTTGTTTACTTTTACTGACTTTTGCAAAAATATTCCAAACAAAAGCAAACAACACATTAGCTAACAGCCAAGAAACAAAGCCCAAAGCTAGCTGCTGACCCTCTTAGCGAAACAGATACAACAACTAACTAAAGCTGTTCGAACACCTTAACACAAAGTTACATTTGCTTTTTTTTCTGTTTTTTTTTGTAAGATGTGTAAAAGAGCAATTGAAAGGGCTAAATGCTGTTTAGCACAAGAGTAGTCTACACGTCCAATGTGATACTCAACTGAAAATGGATATAATTAGTTGATGGCTAGGGGAAGTTATGTTGCATTTTGCAGCTAAAAGACCCGTGTTACTTTTAAGAATTTCAAAGATACTGCAAACAAAGCAAATATGCAACAAACAGAGTGCTCAATAGCCAACAGATACAGCTGTCCAGTAAGCAACATGAAGTATTTCCAAGCTTAAAAGCCCCACATTTCTCTCAGGGTTACACTCGATAAAGCTAATTGATCCATTAAAAAAAGTCCCATAGTGTGTAATGGGACTTTTACGCTAACATTAGCCTTCACTGCTTTCTTGGGTTTGTTTGTCAACAGCCTGAAAAGGTTGAAATGTTTTACTTGAGGTTCAACTGAAGCTTCCAAACAGGCAAACTTAGGACTTCACATTAAGTAGATGGAGTTAGAAACAAGCAATGAAAGGTTATTAGCTGGTGAATGATATGCAGCTTCGTTCATCTCGAAGACCCCATTTTTCTTTCAGAGTTGTATGTAAATTTCAGCAAAACCAGTTGATACAGAAAAAGAACCACACTAGCAATCATTGTGCATTGTCTGCACAATGTGTAAAGAGCATTATGCTAACTCCAGTCTTCACCACTTTCTCAGGTTTGCTTGTTTGTTCACAGCTTAGGAGCCTCGAGAGGTTTAGATGTAGAAACGTTTAGGTAAAAGCATCAAAAATAGCATAGGTTGAGTTTCCAGGAGTGGATAAAGGAAGGGAAACAAAATATGTGAACACGGGCACAGTTTCCAAATTTGCTTAATTTGTGAAAAACATGCTAATACTATTTAGATCCGATTGTTTGGTACCATCAATAACATAAACATGAGCTCAGTGTTTGTTGGTCTTACAAACCAATGTGCAATAGCGATTTTTGCTAGCATAACAACTTGTTGAGCTGTCTACTTCTATGCGAAACTCTCTCTATTCATCACGTTAACAAACCTGTTTTTCAGCCACACTTTTACTGTAAAAATAGAACAAATGCAGGTGACCCAATAACATTCTGTGTTCCTTTCTTGTGTAACTTTAAAAAATGGTGCTGATGCTGTAACGTACAGTGTTATGATTCCAAACGAGGCCACTGTTATTAAAGTACTCTCTGCTGTGAGACACTACGGATTAAGCTCCCTAAAATTTGCTGTTTTGGACTCCAGAAGTAGATGGTGTGTGTCTGGAGGCAGATGGATGTGATTTAGAAAGAAAAAGGAGAGATTCTCTTGTCGGCAGCATGCTGATTACATTTATTTTTGTATCTTCATCTGTGATAATGATGTGTCTGCGCTCCTGCCCTCTCTGTGTTTACACTCAGGAGTATACGTACGGCGTCACATTTGTTTTGTTCCTTCTCATGCCTGCTGACAGCCACCCGCTTTCAAACACTCCAACATGGGATTGACTCTGAACCCCCCTTTGATCCCTCCATGCCTCCCTTACTCTCTGTCTCTCTCCATTTTTTTTCCTCGTATCCATGGAGCCTCGTCCTTTCATCACATCGATATTTAAAGCCGTCGTTCGTGCTCCCCTTCGCCGACTGTCGCTCTCTTGTTTTATAAGTTTGCTCCTGTATCAGAGTGTGTTTGTGCGTTGTTGTCTGTTCATGTGTGAGTTTGTGTATTCCAGTGTGAGCGAAGGCATTTATTGGTGCTGACAGGTAGTGTTGGCAAGTCCAAATGTGTTGCCATGCTCGGGTGTCTAATACAGAGTCTGACAGCCCAGTGACACCGGAGGAACCACTGTGTGTGTGTGTGTGTGTGTGTGTTTGTGTGAATTTGTGAGAATCTTTTATTAACTTTGACATTTTGAAGTGGGTTTTTTGTATTTCTCTTCTCTGTGCAAGCTGAAAGAGTTTTAAAAAGATTTTTCCATTGTGAGAGAATTCAAATAAATTTTCAGGAACTTAGGAGGAAAGGAGTTTGCACAATGAATTTTTATTCAACATAAAACACTATATGTCAGCAGCCGATTTTTAGTTAGCCCTGTCAAAGACTAGGATATATTCTTTCAATAGTTTAAAAATGATAGCTTGAATAGTTCATATGAATTTTATATTATCTTATGATGTTTTTTTAAATAGTTTTAGAAGCCTGTGGTTGCTCAGTGATAGTGCGCAATGTGCCAGTCAGTGAACTAATAGGGGAAGTCTATCCCTATTATTTCAAGAGGACTACTATTTGACTGTCACCACTTACTCTTCTCAGACTAAAATGGTCCCCTCTTCCCTTGCTGAAGTTTATTTTTGAGGAAGTTTGTCAAAAAGTTAACAGTTTTCAGATGCCCAACTGGCATGCAGAGTTAGTATCACATTACAACCAGGTGCTTGAGTAAGAATAGATGGTATTTACATGTTCCATTAAATGTTCATTTTCAGTACTTTTAGCAGGGCTGGGATGTGTTGTTTGTTTCTCACTTATTTTATGATTTTCTTGAGTGTTGGTTCCATTTTTCTAACACAAACGAAAAGGTTGGATGACAATGATGAAGCTACAGTTTCCATAAGCAGGAGTTAAAAATGTCCTTGTAGCTCACTGGTTGAGTGGCTGACTTTACATTCACTCGAATACATGAAAGGAGCAGACACGGCCTCTGTTGTTATAGTTACGTAGTTGAGTGAATGTTTTCATGTGCATCTCAAGTAGTATGGCACAGTGTTTACATTGCATTAGACCACCGTTCTGGCCATATTTGTGCGTCACGGCCTTAAATATTTGATTATTTGAAAAGAATAATGCCCCTACTCTGTTACATTTCAGTACCTTTTTGGTGTTTTGGACATCTTATTGAAGCACAGGTTGTGCAACATCAAATAGGAGGGAAACAGTCAGTGGCAAACAATCAATAAACATCCACTAAAGTGTTTACTTCAGCTACTGACAGGCTCTGATTTTTATTCTGTCTGACACTGTTACAGACAGAATTCTTGATTGCTTTGTCCAACTCTGACATGTTTCCTCAGTCGTCTTCCTGCAACAGCTCCCTTCTCACAGAGGTTTGCTCCACACAGAACAATACTTTTAAACCAAGAGGATATCATTTGTAACAAAAAGACCTGGTAACTTTCAACCTCCATGTTACCATCACCTCCTCTCTATGCGACCTGTTTCTTCCTGAGCTGGCGCTGCATACGAGCAGTGTGGTGTTACTGATCTTAAATGAAGCTCGAAAACAAAGCAGAAACATCATCTTACGCCAGCAAATTAAATCAGGTACACCTTAAGCAGTTGAGAGCATCCTCTATTTCCTGCGCTCTGCCTGTGTGACTGCGCTCTGACCTTGTTTGAAAGCCTGTGACTCACTGTGGGCCATTGTCGGTCTAATCCCAGCCAGCTTTATTTGTGGGAGCGTGTGTATGGCCTCCGTCTAGGCTTAACGTGACTTAATGCCGCAGAGAGCCGAGCCACTTCTCTGCCTTTGATCTGCGGTGGGAGCAACTGCACGCTTAAGACACTCAAAGACCACAGCGTCATCTTCGGGGAAGTCTCCCTCCCTCCTCTCGTTTGGTATTCTGTCTTTCCTGCTGGCTCGGAGAAAACCAGTCTGCCCTTCTCCCATCCTTCTTTTTCTTCTCTTTTGGGTTTGCTTGTTTCCGTTTGGCTCTCTTTAAACTCTCTGACGTAACCTTTCACATGCTGCTAATACCACGTCTCCATGTCTGGGTGCTCTGAACCATCCATGTGGTCGGCTGGTTTTCATGACATAAGCAGACAGTGACGGAGAGATCTATAATTTTCTCCCTTCTCGCACTCTTTTTTTGAGACTTCCTCTCTGTGTTTCCATGCCGTCAACAGAAACAGGAGCCAGGGGCGATGAGGGAATACCCTGTGTTTATTCCTGCTACTTCTGCCATTCCTCTGATGCTTTTATATTTGTATTTTTCTGTGTTTGTGTGGGTACTTGATTCCTCTTTGTTTCTTTGGCAACAAGCAGAATGCACTTTTTTCAATATCCAAGATATTTTTTGGAGGTGTTCAGATACTGTTTCCCCCTGTTTCCAATAACAATTCTGATTCCTGAATTTGGAAAATAACTTGTGTGCCAATGTGTATACCTTTAACCCTGTACAGTTATTACAAGATGCTCTTACTTTTGTTAGGTGTGACAGTCTCTCTGGAGGAAAATTTGCTTGTTTATATGAACTGATAGCGTAATACTAACCTATAACAAATGGTGCACCAAGAAACAAGCTGAGAGGCCATTAGCTGCAGCTCAGATATCAGCCCCCTGGACTTGTTACAGTGACATCAGTGCCAGATTTGATACATCCATCCATGGTAGTTGTACAAATATCGATATTAGTGGAACTAAAAGCTAACACAGTTCAGTTTGGTTTATCTTGGCATGACATGCATTTTTTGACCTTTCTTTTGACTAAAACTGGAACAGGTCCCCAAATTAAGACCCATTTTTTGGTACCCTTCTGTTGGGGGTGCAAGACATACCAATCAGACCCCACAAGGTGGAGCTAGAAACACTGCAGTCCATCGATTGGTCAAAAGACTTATCGTTTCCCATGCGACAGCGGTTATAAAGTTCAACATATTATCCTTCCATGTTCAAATCTCCAGTCAATTTTGCAAAGATAACTTTCATTTTGTTTGGAAAATAGCATCATGATTCAGCGTCTTCAACATCTCGCTGGATGTTTCCCATCGTTGCTCTTTATTTACTGAGTCGCGTTTTTCTTCTTTGTTGGATTTATTGGCTGGGTACACGGTGTTGCGCTACTATGCCATTGCAGACCAGTAGAGGGCAGTAAGACGGCGATAAAAGCCATTAATGAACGACGACATCACAGCCCTGTTTCCTTCAAATGGTTCAATTCAGTTTGTCTCAATATTTCATGGCACTTCCTTTGGCTAAAACCAGGACAGGTCTCCAAATTACCAATCCACTTTTTGGTACCTTCTTGTTGGGGTTGCCAGACATACTGATCAGACCCCAGCCCGCATATTGGTCCAAAGAATTGGCACTTCTTGTACGATAACTGTAATAAAGAACAACGCATGACCCAAGAGCCACAGAGCCACGTGCCAATCACCAAGAAGATGAATTTGTTGCTCCTTGTTTACTGTGTTGCATTTTTGTTCTTTGGTGGATTTGTTAGTGGGGTAAACTCTGTTGCACTGCTATACTGTCACACTATTACATAGCTGATCGGGCTATCAGCATCTGGCTTACACGCAGCCTACCAAAGAGGGCACGGTTGGCTGTGGAAAAGCAAACAGGATCAGGTTTTACTGATCTAACCCGTACCAAAATATATTGATTCATACTGGACGGCTTGGAGGAAACTGAGCCATACTGTCACTCAGGCAGTTGCCTCTACTTATGGGACCTAACATTACAGCCCTGGTCTTTCACTCTCGGTGCAAAATGCCAGAACTCCAGTTAGGAAAGGAAGCACTGTCATCATCTCAAATTACCCCTCAGCTCCCTCTAAACCCAGCAACCTTTCCTTTTTCCAACTTCATTCCTCCTTAATTCCATCTCCATGTCCCTTATCTTCCCTTTCGCTCTGTCTCCCTCTCCATCTCTGTCACTCTCTCTCTTTTGCATATATTTATAATTCTCCCTGTAACCTTATTGCTTTCTCTGTTTTCTTGTTTTCTCTCCTCACGCCTGCATATTGAATTCCCTGCTGTTTACCACAAACTTCTCCTTGCCTGTTTGTCTCCTGAGACTTTCTCACACATGTATCTTCTCTTCTTTCATACGCATCCATACTCCTCTCCCTCCCTCTCTGCATATGCCTCCACACACTTGGCACGCTAAGCATAAAAGGCCCTTTTCAGTCTGATTACTTCGGCCATGCTCCAAAGTTTGTTGTTTTTCCCCCTCCCCTCCCCTCCACTCAGTCACACTGCCCAGCTTTACCCTCCACACACATTAGTCATCCAGTGTTTTACTGCTCCACGTTTATTTATAAAAATGCTCCCAAGTTCCCTTTACATTGGCGCTCCTGGCTGTTCCTCGCCGGTGCCAAGCGGCTGAGGTTAGCACAGGCCAGATGATGTCATGATGCTGATTTTCCTACCTAGCTCACGAGTCAGTCACATGTAAGTGAGTTATGGAGAAAAAGAAAATGCACAGAGAGAAACTTCAGACCAACTCACTTTCAAGTTTAAGATTAATGTGGACTGGTTTTCTAATTCAGCTTATTACATGGAAGCCATTTTCCTCTGACATCATACTCAGGGTAGGAAACTGAAAAGATGTTTTATGTCATTCTGCTGAATTCCAGGTTTCCGAATAATTAAAACAGGGAAAATAAGTCATAACTTCTCAGATTTTCCATGTATTATGGACAAAAACACGACAAAAAAGGTGATATTGTAACTAGCAAACCTGTAGCTAACATGCTAACAATGTTAAAAAAAAGTAGAACACTGTTCGCCCACCCAACACTGTAAGATACCTTTAAATGTTGTTACACAGCACAGCAAGCTGGGTAACAGTATTCTTAAATTGCACATCACAGTAAGTTAGCTATGTATGTACTTGAAAAGAGCATAACACAGTACGCACAATGAGATAGCTACATCTGTAATGCGGAGCGCAACACTTTAAGCTAGCTTAATATATTGTTACAGCACCAAGCAAGCTAATGAACAATACTGTTATTGAGTCAAGTTAGCCCACCTACAGTATTATCACACAACACTGCCAAAATACTGTCAAATAGACCACATAGTATATCGTAACACAGCACAGCACTTTGCACTAGCTGAATATATATTGTTGCAAATCCAAGTGTGCTAAATTACTACTGTCATTTCTACAGCGTAAAAAGTCCAGTGTAAAAACAATATTTGGGTTCTTACAGATGCTACCTATATGTATGTCTTTCCCCAGTGTGTGTGTGTGTGTTTATGTGTCCTATGCTCTCACTGGAACAGGCCGCTCAGTGTGTGTTGACATGTGCAGTCAGCCCTCAGCTTATGTGTTTACCCACGACCGCGGAGCATGACTGACTGTCGGCTGAGCACACGTGTTTGCGGCCGGAGTTGGACGCAGAAGCACAATACAGACCCTGTGTGTTTGAGTGTTAGCGAGGTCATTAGATCAGAGGGGGGAGCAGGTGGTCGCCACCCATTTTAGCCCCCCCCACTGGAGTCCCCTTTTCCAAGTGGCAGGGGTCAGAGGTTGGGCCAGGAAAAGGCTGCTGGCTCAGACGAAGAGACATTCCAGCATTCCTCTGCAGGCTAAATCGGAGCCAACACAGCCTCCTCTCCCTGGAGATCAATGGGCCGCAATGTTATTTAAACACAAGGTGACCACAGGGGGGGAGGGGGTCAGTCACAACAGCCGCTCTGCTGGCAGTGGACACCCCTCCACAAAATAAAAGAACTCCTTTTTATTTCGCCCCCTGATGACACTCCTCATCATGAAGTCTTTCTCATTTTGACGAGTTCATAAATGATTTACATCCTCGCAAAATACTCTGATTTCAACTGTCCCCCCACAGAGTACTTTAAATTTACTTCACTCCCAGCTGAGTTTTTTTTTTTTAAAGAGGTGATGAATAATTCACTGTGATTCACTTGTCTCTCTATACAGCCTCAATCAGACCAAATCACTGCTAAATTCATGTATCTTTTGTGGAGACACACAGCAGGGACTCACCTTTGACCTTCCAGTTTTGTTCAAAAGATGTGCAGGTGCTTTTTTGTGATATTTTATATAAACGGTTATGAAAATAGACAGGAAGGAAAAAGGATGGGAAAAACAGGTTTTCAGGTGCTGCTTGAAAAGGTTTCCCGTGAAAAAAACCCCCCACATTTCAAACTCTTTATTCACCGTCATTGTTGTGGTGTTCTTGCATGACACTTCCTGCAATTTAGCTTCAATCTGAGGAAGTTTGTGCTTCTGCAGTCGCCTCTGTTCTGTTTTCTCTCCTATGCAATTTGTCTGTCAAATCCCTGCTCTTAGCAATTCCCCAGTTCTCCTCTTAAACTTCAGCTGCTGAAACTTTAATGCACATCAAGATTTTTTTTCCTTTTTTTTTTTTTTACAAGAAAGATGAAAAAGCCTGCAGAAAAGCCCTGATGAATATATAAAAGCATCTACAAAGCAGGCACAGATTGATCTGAGTAGATGGATCGGATATACAACATTTAAAGATTACAGCTCTAAAGATAATAATCACTCCTTTTCTATTTCCTCCTGATTGTGTCATGTTGGCTGTGCAGGGCTATTTGAGGTCCCATTTCTTAAAAAGCAGCACATCAGATTTAGCCCCCGTATCTTATTCTCCTGTGCACGGTTACGTAAACTCCAGCAATTCTGGAGCACTGCAGAAGGGACAAGACCGAGACCAAGGTGTGTGCGTTTTTGCGGCTTCGGTGTTTTGTGTGCGGAGGGCAAAGCAGGAGAACTGAATGATTTATAAAGATTGATGTCTCGCTGTGCTGAAATAAAGCGGCAGTGCATCTACGCTGCAGACTGTCTGTCACCTGGTCCTGGAGGAACCTGCTGCAGCAGCTGATGATTTATCTATTCATTTGTGCTGATTCAGGTTTAGCAAACAAGTGTTTACTGTGATGAAATGTATACATCAGGATGGTATCCTTTATCAGGCTTCGCTGAGGCGGAAGCACCATGAAATTGATTTAGGTCTCAGTATCATATTGTGGATTTATTGCTGAATGGAGAGATGTCCTTATCACGATCATCACTTACATGGGCAGGCTTTGGTTTGGAGCCACGTTGAGGAAATAAAGGCTGGTCGATACTTGGTTACCTACTGAAAAAAATGGCAGAAATCACCTTGTATGACCACAAATACCAAGAAAACTAACAAAGTATGGGGTGAAAATTAACCCCACAGCTGTGATTCTCTACTTTTTTTTTAACCATTGTATATGACCTTATACTGGCTTTGGGCTATAGTGAATGACGCTACTTTGAGCACCATATAGTTGTGCATCAGAGTGTCAGCATCACTTTGCAATACTTCATAATTGTTAAGTTGAATTAAGCGCCCCCTGTGGACAAAAGTAACATCTTGAATATGAAAGAGAAACAAAAATTAGTCATACATTTGTTTTATTTTATTTTTTGCCTCAGAATACAAAAAAACAAAACAAAAAAAAAACGCTGCAGATTGAGACTAACACCTACCCCTAGGGCCACAATTTTTGAAAGCAGTGAATTCATTTGAAAAATAATCAGACTTTTTCTTAATATTCCTTTCTGGTTTTTTTAGGTCATGAATAAGCATCAATAATTATTTCACTTTGATTCATGAATAGCCAAAAACACTTCCAGAGGAGCTTTAAGTGTGTATCTCTAAAGACAAAACTAAAAGCTTCAAGCAAGTTTTCACTAAAAAAAAAACAAAAACAAGATCAAAGTCATCAGTAAGAGGAAAGTGAATCATTTCAACTCTGGTGCTTACGTAACATAAGATCAAACTGTTAGAAAC
Source organism: Thalassoma bifasciatum (assembly GCA_008086565.1). Lineage (NCBI taxonomy): Eukaryota > Metazoa > Chordata > Actinopteri > Labriformes > Labridae > Thalassoma > Thalassoma bifasciatum. The sequence continues at coordinate 125,922 of RPOG01001469.1, read as the reverse complement.
ATCTGATATTAGCACAGATGGAGACCTCAGATGAGCATATGTCAGGCCGTATGTTGCTCCTGCAGTCGTGCCCTTTGCTTTTTTTTCTAAATGTTCTTTTGGATTAGTTGCACTCTGATTTAACTAAGTTTGACACATCACTTACTCAGATTAGGTCCTCAACATTTGGGCAAACTTCAAAACAATTTCAAAATAGAAATGCATCTTCATTTTGAAACTAATCACCAGCTTATGTTAATTTTTCTGATTGAAGACTCAAACACTGCCTGATTTATTCTTTTGTAGTTGTTGTGTAATTATTAAGATTGCCAATCATCTTAATTCTAAAGAACAAAAAAATGCTTTTACATGAAATATGAGGATGATTATTTTGACCTACAGCGGGAAACTTGATATTTCACCCATTATCAAGCATTATGATTATGCAGACTTGTCATGATTAGACGATTAATTCTTGCAGTCTCACGCGAAAGCTTCAACTGATGCTTTTGGATGTGTGGGTCAAAAACTGATGAAAAGTAACGGTTTCCCTGTGAGCTTTTGGCAGCCGGTGTTATGTGTCTTGGTTCCTTGGTGATTTTGTTTCTTCTGGAAGCATTTTGCATGAATTAAAAAAAAAAAGAGTGGATCAGTGCTGTGTTATGTTGGCAGCACAGAGTTTTGATTTGTTGCAGGGCGAGGAAGTTGCGGCTCAGCGAGGCGAATCACATCTTAGGGAGTAAATGTACAGCAAATGGGGGAATTTATTAAGTGCAGCAAAAGGGGTAACGTCTCGAAAAGCAGGCGTGTTGGATTGCCGATTTGAGCGCAAGAGGGAGGGAAAGAGAAGAGGTACTTGAAGTGGACCAAAGTGGTAAGAGAGAGTGAAGGTCAGCCTCTCAGGTGAGCCCACGCAGGCTGTAATGGATCTCTTTAACAGTCACACGTGGAGAGGCTCAAACAATTGCTCCTCTTTTACTCCCAATCCCATGTCCACCTCCTCTCGCTCGGTCTCTCCTTTACTGAAACACACACACAGAAAGAAGCGCTGGCACCCTGGGAAATGAAGATGGATGATGAACACCTTCCTAAGCAGGGCTGCAAGAAGCTTAGGAGATAATGTGGGTGCACACGTACGCCTACGTTTACAACCACCTACTTAGCTTACACACATTACACCAGGCACATTTTACAAACCACCTGCTTCCTTATCTCGCTTGTCATGTAAAAAAGATGTGTTTAGCCTTTTTTGTAGCATTGTTTTTCGCGGCTGCATTAAACCATTTGGCTCGTTCCAGACGGAAGCTTTAAGCATCCTGGCGTCCTATAGAGAAAAGACAACACGGGTGTATAAAGCTTATTAGACGGCAGACAGACGAGGCAGAGTGGCTGGCGGAGTACACAGCCATAAACAGGAAGAGCTAATGTACTCCTCTCATTAACGTTGACTTGGGATTTTCCATCAGGCCCTGTGAGTACACACGCAAACAAAGAGGCCACATGTGGATATTAGGGCAGGAGTCACAAAGTCACTGCTCCTTTTCAAGATAAAAATCAATGTGGGGTTGGAAATCACAGGATACATCAGCCAGTGCTTTTCTTTTAAAGAAACATCCACGTTTCTTATGATGAATGTGGATGAAAGTTGCATTGTCTTGATTAATTCACTGTAGTTCAACAGCAAAAGTACCATAACCCAGTAGTTTTAGTAGTATTTTTTTTTTTTTTTTACTCTGGTCTTTTAAAGTTATTGTTATGTATGTGTGTACTAGTATGATGGGGAATGTGTGAATGTGTGTCTTTGATGCAACTGAGGCCTGTCATAAGATGAATTTCTGACACCTTTGTGTCAGACAATAAACTTCTATTCTATTCTATTCTATTCTATTCTAGTTGGCTTTAAAGCTCCTGTAAGGAACTTTCAATTTGTTTTGATTTGGATACCTCTGTTGCAGATTGATTTTCAACCAAAAAATTTCTCTCCTTCATTTTTAGAAATCAAAAATGTTTAAAATTTGTCTTCTTTGGAAGTGTGAAATGAATCAACTTAATTGACGCCTACCCCCTGCCAGTAGTTTTAGACATTACAAAAAGCTGGATAGGAATATTCACTCTCTATGCTGATGATCTTGTTCACTTTGTAGGTTATAAAGTGGTATCAGTTTAAATATAAGTCTGATTCATTACTAGAAATATTTTTCTCTAAGGAGCTTTAAATGTGTTTCAACTGTAAAACTACTTTTCTGGAGTTGTTTGAAATTAGGGTTTGGTGGGTACTGATACTGGGCATTGGTATCGGGTCAGTTCTGCTACAATATTTAATGTATCGATTACTTATGAAGGCTGACGATGCCAGCCATCAACACGCAGGGCAAAAGTTTAAAGCTTTTTTTTTAGTGGTGTTCTGTAATTTTGCACCTTTGAACAAAACTCACTGAGAGTTAACAGTTAAACTGTTTTAGGTTGAACTTCAGTTTGTTAAAAATAAGAATACTAGAACTCTGAGAATTGTCAGTTTTGTTTTTGTGCCTTTGCTAATTGGTTACATCCCCATTTGTTCAAAACCAATCCAAATTAGTCCAAAACTTTTAGCAGGATTTAGTCAAATTAAACAAATGTAGTCTTGACTAAATATTTAACCATTGAGTAATTTTGGTGCAAAATTGCTAGCCAATCAGAGGAAAGGGGGTTTTAGGAGCAAGGAGTCTTAAAGCGACAGCTGCTAAAACAAATCATTTCAGATGAAGGCTGAAAGAAGCTTGTCTTTTCTTGAACCCAAATGTTAGAAAACTATGGCTTTCTGCTTTTTTTAAGCTGTAAATCACTTCAAGCTACTGCAAGAGCATTTGAGGGAAAGTACAAAGTTTGGAGAAAAAAAGCAAAATACCCCCTCTTTTAACAATGTTAAAACTTTAAACCCTTTATCAGTTGGTAGCTTGGATCTGTCACCGATGTAACTTTGCAGGGAAGCAAATTAGAAAAGCTACAACTGAGCTTCTCTCTCAATAAATATAGATCTTATATACTCCATAAAACAGGTTTAATTACAATTTTCTGCAGTAAGAGTGTGAGAGAAAGTGCTGTTGTGTGGGCAGCTAATCTGCATTACCGGATAAGAGAAACCTTTAACATCAACGTAGCCATCAAGTTTCAGCCAGGCTTTAATAAGGCCTCTCAAAACACACATGCTCGCTTCCTATTCAGTGCATACATTATAAAATACACTTGGTTATGAGTATGAACATGCACATACACACTCAGACACATACACTCAAGCAAGGCAGTTATTAATCACATCGGGGGCTTGTTATACTGACGGAGCTCCGCAGAGAGAAATGCTTCATTAATATCAGCCCTTAAGTCTCTGAAGGAGCACACACACACACACTTGTACACACATGTGCCAATGCAACATAAATTGTATGGACGTAAAGCACATGTATGTGTGGGCAGAGAGACATTATGCATTAAAAGGGAACACACACACACACACACACACACACACACACACACACACAGACCATATGGCTGTGGCTTTACCTCGTATGCAAATCGATTCTGACCTGGCAGGCATACTCCCACTCCTCCATGCATGGAAAATGTCTGCATCGATAACCATCTGAGACACACACACAGACACACACACACACACACACACACACACACACATACATACACACACACATACACACAGGAAAGGTGTGAGGGCTCTGAGCGTCTAGTTGAGTTATTTATTTATTCCAGCGCTGCCTTTATCCAGGTCAGGTCATCTCCAACAGCTTAACGCACTCTCGGCTCGTCTTTGAAAACATCAGCCAACCTCTCCCTCGCTCTGGGTGTCTGAGGGCTGAAGACTAAGCAGGGAACACACACGCGCGCACACACACATGTATACCTAGCAACATGGTGGTAGGATTTATTGGGTAACTTGGCTCAGCTTGGTTTCCTCAGATTTCTGTTGAATCAGATTTGAAGTCTTCTTCTCCCTGACTTTTCCTTGTTTATCTGCCGCTGCTATTTGATGTATTAATAACCACTTTCCCTGTGGATTTCACCAACTGACCTCCACAGGATGTGAAAAACACTCACAATAAAGCACAGATGCATGCACAATCTGAGTGAGAAGTCAGATGGAAGTTAGCGATTGGAGAAACCAAGGGAAGTGCCCAAGCTCCACTTCCTGTTAGTGTGAACTGGCGTTATCCAAAGTGCCAAGAGAGGCCTGTGTGTGTGTGTGTGTGTGTGTGTGTGTGTGTACAGAGACACAAACACTCACACACATTAGACCTTGCGAGATTAAGATCAGCCTCTTGCTGCCAAGCTCCTTCTTGCAAATACTAAATAGATGTAAAGTACACAATAATTAAGTGTCAGACTTGATACTCCTTTTCAAAAGGTCTGGGCCAAATTTGCAATTTTAAGCAGACTTCGATGCCGCTCTGTTTCCTTCCAGGCAGTGCCAGCGCTCTTTTCTAATGGTAATTGGCCATCAGAGTATTTCTTTGTTGAAAAGACTGAAGTTTCTGTTCAGTTTGTCAGGTTTTCTCAAGGCCACTGCCTGTCGATCCTTGAAGGCATCACAGTGCACATTAGAAACACATAAATTTACTTTAATCAACTGTGAGATCTACTCTTCTGTGTGAGAGGATGAAGAAACGTTTTTTTCGCCTTCACTTCTTTCATCAAGTAAAACTCATTGCTTGGTTTGCTTCTGTAGTTTGTTTTTACTATCGTCTGATTGTGGCAGACGGTGATCATAGCTGCCATTTTTTGATAACTTTGGTTTTGTTTTTCTATGCTGAGGTAATGTTGCCTTTTTTTATTCCTCAGTTTTACTGCAGCATTCATCTTAAGGTCATCAGTTAACTTTGAGAACAAAACAATAAAGGTTGTCTAAATAGCTAGCTTTTTGGAAAAACAAAACAAAACATAGTAGCTCCATTTTTGACTGTTAGCTGACATAGTTTGCCTTTTTTTTACTTCCAACCTAACTATTTATCACTTACACTCACTTATCCTACTTTCTCTCTTCTAGTTTTGTCCAGCCTCAACTTTCAGCTCGTGTAGCAGCTTTTCCTTAGCTTTTAACTTAACTTTTAACTTAAAGCTAGCTTATCTGGCAGTTGTCCTCAAATTAATTGTATTGTAATAACCTTTAATCCTCAAATGTTGCTAAGAAAAAATTAGCGGTACATCTTTAAGTTTTTCACAAATAGATCTAGCTACATCTTCAGCAAATCATGTTAATCGTTTAGCTTTGGCTAACAATAAGCTAGCGGTTACACTATTCTGTTACTTTAAGCGAACACCTATGAGTTTTTTTTTTTGTTTTTTTTTTGGTCAATAACATGTTATCCTCCTAGCTTTTAGCCAACACGGTCAGGTTGCTGTTTCATGATTTCTTGTTTCAGCTAAATGTTTGTTCCGCTAGCCGTTTTAACATTTTTCTATTCCTTAAGCAAACTTATCTTTCAAATCCTTTATGTTTTGGAAATATGAACACTTAGCTTTAACTTTGAACAAACTTCATTCACAATAAATCTATCAATTTCAGCTTTTCAAAACTTTGAGTAATGCATTTTACTTTCAAGTGACCTTAACAATCATTTTGTCTCATTTTGTAGCAAATTGATAAATTTCCCAACTTTCACTAACCTTTAATAGGAGCTTTGATGAAAGTCAGAGCTGTACTGATACACATTAATTTTGTGATTGAATGTATTTTTTACTTTTATGACATCACAACATAAAACAAAATGTCCCCAAAACTGCAACATTTTGAGTGAAACCTCTAAGTTTCCTACTGAAGACTTACTGAAACTGATAAAACGAGCTGAATTTTCCATCTTACTTGAAGTACTTGAGTGTGTTTCTCACTTTGTGTTCTGCATGCACATCATCAGAGCTAATGTGTGATACTGAGCCATATATCAAAGCATCACATCTGTTTTTGGTGCTGAGAAACACAGAGGAAAAGTCTTTATCTTTTGATCTAAGTAGGTCATTTCAACAGCATCAGACTCCTCAGTGTAACACCATGTATAGAAACAGAGACATATGCAAGACTAGCTTGTAGCTGCCCTCCTTAAATGGTTTAAAAGTCAGTCTTCAAGCTTTCTGTTGTTTTTGATGTGGCTTTGCAACAAACTATGGGACATATTTGATGTCATTCACGTACATAAACATCAAACATTTATATGTAAAGTAGTCAGAGCTGTTGTTGCTGACGCTTCAAATTTCCTGCTCGAGGCGCATCAAAGAAATGTCATATCATGTACGTCCATTATTGCCTCCATCGCATTTTGGCCTGAAGGATTTCAGAAAGCTACTTTCTGATGCTGCTGTCACCGAAAAAATTATATCAGTGTGTTGCAGGCTGCATATCAACATTTAGGATTTCCACATTTAATATTGAAAGTCTCTCTCTCTCAAACTTCTGAAGTTAAACTTTGATGATATTTCCCTGGAGACCTCACAACTGAGATGGTTTGTTAATGAACTTGGCTTCATATTTGGAGCTGTATTTGTTGTGTTGTTTGCTTTAGACTGCAGAGAACTCCATGTTAACACTTTCAGAAACAGATTAACCTCGAATTATGTCCCTTTCTGGGTAGATTAAACTTGTGTTGGTCCAGCTTGTTTCTTGTACGCTTACTTTGTTTAACATTCTGGGACACAAAATGTTTATTAGTTCCAGAAATGATCCGCCCCACGTCAAGCTTCCTGTCAGTTCTAAACTGTGGCTTTCTTTTTACTGTTAATCTTTAAAAACCAAAGCATTTGGCTGTGAGATACTGCAACACCTGTGAGGAAGTCACATTAAACCAGAAGTTCGCTGCTTCATCTCCTGTGAAACCACTGATTTGATATGTGGTATCTGTAAATCATTTTCTCACCATCATCTTTGGCTGTTTTATGTAGTTTCTGTTTCTCTCAGTATCACTTCTAAAAAAAGAGCATGATAATTTCACTGTCTGTGCTTGTAAATCATTTCCATATAAGTGGGAAGACTCAAAAGGAGGTTAGAGTTTCATGTTATAGAGTCCCATTTGCAACAACATCTAAAAACCACATGATTGAAAACTTGCAAGCACTTCTGAAACCTTGTGTTGCAAAGCTACTTACAGACAAACGCACACAACAAACACAAGCAAAGATGGGAGTAAACAAGTCGGCAGTCAGCCAAATGAAATTCATACATGCAGGAAGTAGCTACTTAATGTAATGATGTGTGGGACAAAAAGACAAATGCTTATACTATAGGAGAAGCTAAATGTAAAGAAGAAAGTATTGAACCTTGCTGAAGAATGATTGGTTGTTGTAAAGTGAAAAACAAATGAGTTGTAAAGCTTCCATAAAATTCACTTATTGACTTCTAGATGAGCTTTTAGCTTGAAAATAAAACTTGCATTTATAGTGAAATATAAACTAAGTGTATTGTGAGTCTAGTTAGCAGGGAAGAAAGCAAATAGTTAGCTATATTCTGCTTAAGTTTAAGAGATTAACGTGGCTACGTAAACCAGTGGAACTAACATGAAAGAGAAGAGAATGTCTCGAGCCAAGATGGAGAAACAGATTAACTGCTAAGTTAAAAGAGAAATATAACCGGCAACTATTTTTTGGTCAAAGTATTCCATGTATTGAAGTTAGTTAAATTAAAGCTAGCAATTGTGTGCATTCAACCAAAACGTAAATTAAGAACTGTGAACTAAGTCGGGTAAAAGTCCAGAAAATGGTGAACATGGCAAATTAAATGTACAGTAGTAGTTAATTGAGTTAAATTAAAGGAGAAAAGGTAAACATAATTGGCTAAAAAGTGAAGTAAAGTTTATGCCAGTTAGGCAAATGAGAGGCGTAAATAGCTTAAGGTATTGGTCAGTATTTGAGAAAAAATGGAATAAGACAGATTAATTTTAGTTTCAAAGTGAAATAAAATTTTGGTCATGGTATTAAAGTTGCTTAATTAAAGACTAGGTGTTTCTTTTACATTCAGCTCAATCATATTTGATAATTTTTGGACAAAATCGTCAAGAAGTATAGGATATTTGTTTAACTAGTTTGTGAAATGAGGAGAAAAACAAGTGTTTGAATCTTCAGTTAATGAGCTCTTCTAAACTAATATGGACTTTTAGTGACTGTTAGCACAACAGTCATAAATAAATGGCAACTTTGGTCAGCTCAAAGTAAACGGTGCGCAGCTAATGTAGCTAAACATGGAGCTAGTTTGTGAAGCTCGTGAAAACCCTTACTAAATTGATTAACTTAGCTTCAAGTAAAGGAAAATTTACTACAACAGCAAAGAGATAAGAAGACACTGTATTTGAGTACATTGAAACATGACTTATTATCACACTTTGACTCTCTTGGCTGCCGCTTTTTTTTAAAATCTTTTCTTTGCCATGTTCCTGTACCCTTAAAAAAGGTCATATCACATCTGCTAAATACATATCTTCACCAGTGTGTGGAAAACACTGAGACTATTTACTGCCTGTGAACACAAAGATATAATACAGGTCAAAGAGCAACAGGGATGGTAGACAAAACCTCTTCCTTCCTGCTTCAGCTCATTAAAATCCTGTGGTTAAACCCATTCTGTTGAATTTTGCAACTACTGTGGAACATGATTTAGTTAATTTGCACCTAATTTAATTATGCAGTATCAAAGTTACAAAAGAAACATGTTTGTGGTGAGTAATTAGAAGCTTAAAGACTGATTCAAACATGTTTTCGTATCTGTGGTCTGAGCTGGTGTTGAAGATGATTTCCTCCTCCTCCTCCTCTTCTTCTTTTTCTCGCTTCGTAGCCCACGCAGACTTCCCTCTGTGGTTTGACACCTGAGCGTGCAGGTTTCATGTGTTACATTATCTAAAGAAAGACGTGGGCGGAAGGAGGCAAAACAGCACGTATGTAGACACGCACACACGCACGCGCACGCTTCATGCCGAGAAGCAGACGAAAATGTCAGGACTGGTTTGAGGAGACAACTGCTGGTGCTGCTGTCGGCATGGAGATGTGGTGCGGTGGTGTAGGGTTGCAGCAGAAGACCGCCGTTCTTCAATTCACTTAAAATGTCAAAACACCTAAGGGGGGTAAGGGTTTGTGCCTGGACCTGACAACTATCAACCTTTCCCTGCCGCACGCGCGCTGACAAAAACTGGTTGGAAACCTCAGTGATAACTGTGTAACCTTTTCAGGAAAAGCACATTGCCCTTTATTTGTTTTCAAATCCTTTTTGTTTTGCTTTACACCAACATGAATTCAGGAAACACATATTCCCCCTTTGAGATACTCCACTTGTGAGTAGTCAGCGTAGTGTACCTCCTTACCTCCATCCAGCTCTGTACTTACCACCAAAGAGCCTAATAAACACGGCATGTGCGTATTTCAAAAGAGCAAGACTATTAAAGTTCCCATTAAGGCTCCTTTAGGCTTTTTCTGTCTAATATATCCCCAGCATGTTAATTGACAGAACCTACTTGATATTTAGAGGCTATGAATTTCCTACAATGCGTTCTGCACTCGGTGGTTTGGCATTTAACAAAGCCTTAAAGCGGAGAGTGCTGCTCATCGTTTAGTGCTCAGTGCAGCTGTTCCCAGCGCTGCAAAGATTTATGGGAGGCTTAATCCAGGAGCGGCTCCTGTTCTGTTTTGGGGTTTTTTTTTTGTTCTTTGTCAAAGTGAGAATACTGGTGATTTGTTTTTGAAGTTTCATGCTTTGTTGTTTTTCAGTGAAACCTGGACTTGTATAGTTATCAGTCAGAGTGTACTGCCCACATTTTTTTTCTTTTTTGTAACCAGAGTCAGACTGGAAGCTACAACTCAAAGTGTACAGGTCGGTGGAAATTGGATAAACAGTCATAAACACAACACTGCTTGTCAGTGAGATGAAACAATCTCAACAACCTCTGATATGATAAAGTTGGCGCGCCATCTTCAGCAGTAAAATGTCATAAACACTGGCTAGTTTTCATTTTAGGAGCTCTTTCTTGAGACAGACCGTCCTACATTACTTTACTACTACTTTATAGAAGCGGTCCAGTTGTCACTATCATAGTCACTCAAGTGATTAGCTGATGCTTTAATTAAAAAAATTGGCAATCATCCTTTCATGGCTTCCAATTTCTTGATTATTCATTGCTTTATAAAAGAAAATCAAACTGTTTTTGTAACTTTAAGATATTTAATTACTTTTACCAAGGTGTGGCCATAATGCTGTAAAAACTACACATGGTCCTGAGCTCACAGGGAACATTGGGCCTAGCACCGATTAGTATCAACAAGTTGCAGCCGCTAGCAGCTGATTTCAGGTGTAAACAATGCAATCAAAAAGTAAAAATAGCACTTTGTTGTTAAGGGGAAACAAATGAACCATTAAAAGTAATGACAGGCTCTAAATACAAAGATTATTAAAAATATGAAATGTGAAAATAAAACAATTTCTAACTGCTAATGCATAACAACTGAAGGCGAATAAAGCATTAAAAGCACACATCTGTGAGATTCAGAAGAAAACTTTGCCCAGTCAAATTAGCTTACCATAAGTCTAATGCAACTACACTGCACAAGCAGTGATGTTTTCCAGCAGGAGGGGGAATCATGGAATACTATCCAGTGACTATTAAATAGTACTTCTGCAAAAAAAGGTTGGTAAATGGTCCGTCCATAAATGAATGTGAGAATGTCTTCGATGACTAAATCAAAGTTGATTTGAAATCTTACAAACTGGAAGCAGTAAAGTGACACAAACTGTTGTCCATTTATATGTTTCAGCGAAATGATCTGTAAGTAAAATTGTCTGTGAAACATCAAGAAAGAAGCTTTTTAAAGTCTCATCTTCAGATTTCTTCAAGGGCGAACATAATTCAAAACACCAAACATGCAGTCATTTATCACATTGGATGGGCTCTAGTTATGAATACCTGGCTTTTTTTTTCTCTACTTAAAGACTGAGATTTCAGTTCCCCTTTTATCTTCTGCTTTTTCTCTTATTATTTTCCTTTTTCCAGAAAACAAAACTGCAACACCAGCATTAGTCATAGATTTGCCTGCTCGATGAATTAAAGTCACCACAGCATGATTTACAGTAACTCCCAACCACAGAGAGTATAACACGGACTTCCATCATGAAGCAGAAACCGAAAAACGCTGCGTCTTCACTGCCTTCCGATGGGTTTTCTGTAAGCCACACGAGGCCACGCTCACTTCCACGGCTCGCTCTCTCGCTCTCTTTCTTTCTTCCTGTTTTAACCGCAGGAAACTTTCCCGTCGCCGCGGGCTCAGCGAGCAGCTGACTGAATGTCTGAGCGACTGCTTGGCTGACTTAGAAGGGACTTTCAGACCTTTTGGCTGCTGCTAAGTGTCCCCAACTTACCAATAATTGGTAGGCTTTTCAGGAAAGGTTTTTGATGCCAACGCCACCTTCTGTAGAGGTGTGCAGGAATGTTTACAGTAAAAGAGAGACTGAGTGTTGGAAAGTGTGTCAGGAGTTGTGTTGAAAAGAGTCCCAATATGTCCCTGAGGGGATTTTACTCTCATAAATTTTTCATTTGAGACACTAAAACCTATTAGTTATAACTTAAACTACCATCTTAGTTTCTGTAAATAAAGGAGGTTGTTATTGCAGATGAAACGTTCAAATTTCCACCCTCATTTCTTATCAAGATTGAATCAAGTTTTGATATAACTCTGCACAAACCCGTTTTGATGCTTAAAGCTGCAGCTACCTTGTAAGAAGGCATGTTCACGCTTATCAATTGCTGTCATAACCTCTTATCTTTTATCAGCAGTTTCCGTGTGTGTTTTTTGTGCAATTGCTCAACAACTGCAGTTTACATTAAACCAGCTTGTAATCAGATTGCCACCCTCCTCGTGTTTTCTCTTCTCAGACTATTTATTATCACATATTAAAGAGTGTTTTTCTAAATGAAATGTTGTAAGAAAACGTATTAGTTTTATGACCCTGTCAGTTTGAGAACAAGTTTTTGGCAGCAGATCAGGACTGGATTCAAGCGCAGGCAGGGACAGGCTCAGAAATGAGACCACAGGCATTTTTTTAATGTTGGAGGTTTTAGCATACTTGAGACAGAGATAAACCGTTTAGTTTATTAGAAATATGTTTATAAGTGGCTGTAGGATCATGAAATAAATTATTGGTGTAGCTTGCAGCGTGACTCTATGGAAAACTCTTAGTCAGTTGTTGCACAACTTTGGTCAAAACATCTCATTCATGGTCCCCGATGATGACTGGCTATGATTTGGGTAAACTTATAAGTTTTCATTCATTAAAACGAAAGTTTGGTCTTTGGTGGAGGCTCAAATCCCTGCAAACTGACATTTTATGAAATTCAAGTAAATACAAGTGTGTTAGCACTGTCACTGTTAGCACAGTGCTAACCACAACTGTTACAGAGCAAACATCAGAACATTAACAACATCACTGTTAGTAATGTTGACTCAAATTATTGCAATGTTATCCTAATAATTTAAGTATTGTCACTGCCAGCATGCAAACCCCAAATATTATCAAGTAAACATTGACACATAAGCAACACCATGTTAGCATCATGACCTTTAGAGCAATTAAGTCAATAACAGAACATTAGCATCATATCTTTTAGCGTACTAACTGCAGATGTTACCAAGTGAATGTCAGAATATGAGTTATCATTGTCAGCATACTGACCTTAAATATTACCAAAATTTAAACCAAAACCTGAGTGTTGTCACTTTAAGAGATCCAGCTGCAAAAGAGTTCAAGATAAGCATCTGATCTTAGCGTGTCACTGCTACCATACCAGTAAATTTTGAAGTTCTTTAGCTTGCTCACTCTGAACCACAAGTACTAAATATCTAATCAATGGAATAGCATTGTTAACGTATCGTTTGCACAGCTTTGTGAACATCCTGACCTCGATAAACTCAGTGAATATCAGACCAGTAGCACTGTAGATGTTCGCATGCTGGCCCCAAATAATAACAAATAAACGTTGAATCATTAGCAAAACATTGTCAGTATGTCGACCCAAACTTTTGATAGCTTGTTGAGGCAAAAGTTGGCAATGTCAGAGTGAGCATGATAGCATGTTGGCGCTAACATCAGGTGAGACGCTCAGAGAAAATTCACCTAAAGTCGCTAACATTGCTACTTTTAGGTCTGCTACTCCTTGGATTCAATTTGTTTAACACCATCACAGTTCTTCAGACCTTTCTCACACGTCGTACAGGCTGGAAGTTTGTGTCATAACATCTATTTTTTTTAGTTAAAGTTGTGAGTTTTAGTTTAGAAGTCATAGCCCCGATATGCAGCACCAACCCTGTTTCCCCTCGTCCGTATTTTCCATCCACATGCTTTGAGATTAACTTAAAAGAAACCAGATTTAGGTACATTTGATGTCAGAGTTCTCAGGCTTCTCCTGGAGAAATCTGCACTTGTTGACAAGGTTTTTTTCTTAATCCCCTAACCTGTGAAAGGGGAACTAGGCTTCCCACTGACAAGTTTCTGAAATCAGGTTACAGTTGAAAGCAGGAATAATAAGATTGCTACAGTGAATGTAACAGCATTTGGTGATCCTCGGGGCAAGTATCAATGTTCTCCCTGCAACAGGATGGCACCGGCTTTATGGGGAATGTGGATCTAATAAATAAAAACTTAGCACATTTTTATTTCCTGTGGTTACCATTTCAGGATTTTTAGCCTATCTGTTCAGCACATTCCTCTGCCAGCTCCCAATCCACCCTTGTATTTGACCTGTGCCTCTGGGGTTTTCATGCACATCCCCTTGAGGATTACTGAGAGGAGGAGTACCTCACAGAGAGCTGAAGACAAAACAGAGGGAAAAAGGGATGCAAGGTGTAGCAACGGGTCACATCTGTCATGTGGAGCAGTTGCAAGAACACCCACCTGCTGGTTTTGCTGTTTCTAATTGGGGTTTTCACCAGGATGTGACATTCCCACAGGGGTTGTCCTGTCTGCTTGGTACAAGGAGTAAAAGGGAGCAGGAAATAGGAGGATAAGGAGAACGCACGTGGAGAAAGAGGGGTTAAAAGTGGAGGGTCCAGTAGGAGATTAGAGGAGGAAATGAGAGGGAGAAACATCTGCAGGGGGAATAGAGGATACAGGAGCAGAAGGGAGAATAACAAATGCAAAAGTACAGGAAGGTAGAGCTGAATACGGCCTCTTCCTTGTCAAGTATCTGTGGAAAGGAGAGGTATTTGAAAAAGCAGAGGAGAGTTTTTCACCCAGAAGAGTGCATGCTGGATTTGTTGAGGCAGACTCCCGGCATCAACCTGTTTGAGCTGAACAAGAGAGAACAGCTTAACTCGCTGTAGGAGAGGTTACAAGTGCTGAACTCACACACTAATCAAGCTTTCTCCTTGTGTTCTCTCCCACTCTCTCCCTCCTCTCGGCACTCCCCGCACCTCCCGTCCTCCACTCGGGTCAACACCATCTAGGTAAGAAAGTTTCTCTCCTTCTCCTTCTTGTTCTTGTGAGCCTGTTTGTGTTGTGTTTATGTGGTGTGTGTGTAGATGTGTGGGAGGTTGGGTGGGGCGTGAGAACTGGCAGGGTGGCAGAGCGAACATGCTCGGCATATCAATGATGCCCGAATGCACGCACAAACAGCTCTCAGACATATAGCACACATGTGTAAATAAGAGGCAGGGTTCCTGTCAAAGAGCCAGTGCTGTGCCTCTCATGGACCTCTTTCAGTTGAATGGATAAAGAGACACTTTCGGTCTTTGCTGTCTGCCAAAAAGGGAGATTATCTGCTCAAACGTAAAGATAGAAAGAACAGAAAGGGAACAGCAGGACTCAGAGATAAAAGGGATCTAAATAAAGGGGTGAATTTGTGTCAGTTAAAATGCTTTTGGCATTCTTTTTCTTTTGTTTTTTAAAGACCGGTTTGAGGGTATCAAAAATATCTGAGATTTAGTACATTTCCATGGTGATGGGTTTATTGGTTTAGCATTTTGTAGAGTAGGAAAGCTAACATACAAAGCTAACGTCGATAAAACTGTAGTCATTTTTTTATGAATCATTCACGTGTTTGACTCACTTTATGTTCCTCTTAAAAAACTGGAAGCCGTTAGGCAAAGCTAGCCTCTACCCCAGCGAACTGAAGAGTCTTCTACACAAATTGAAGCAAGCTAACTAAGCTCATCTTAAGTAGCAGGTGAAGTTTACGAACTCCCTCTGAAGCTAACCAGCTAAGCTGACTGGCTTCGACTCACAAGTCAAACTAGCTCCCCCTAAACTCTGAAAGAAAAAGTTAATGGGCCCAAAAAGCTCTAAACTACTTAGCTTAGTCAGGTACCTCTTTGTAAAATAGTACTATTTGTTTAAGTGTGTGTTTCTTAAAACTTTCTTCTCCTTCAGTTTGTGGTGTTTACATACACACAGGGCCATTCCTGTGCATAACACATGACTTAAGTGTCATCTTGTTGTCCTATGACAAATTGGAAGCTATAAAGTTAAGTCACCTAGCTTCTACACATATTTTTTGCTAGCAGGGGAACTGTAAAAGCTTCAACTCAAAAGGCAAGCTAGCTAAGTTAGCCTTTATTTACAAAGAAGATGTAAGATATCGAGTGATGTTTACAAAACTTCTTCTAGGGTGTGATAATTGGCTATGACTCCGACTGTACCCATAGCATTAGCTAGTCGGGTAAAAACTGTCTCTGACTCAGAAATTTGAAGCTATTAACTAAGCTAATCACCTTCTACATCCCAAGTCTTTCTCGCTTACAGACTCAGGTCCAATCATGTGCATAATTTTATGGCAGAAGAAGGTTTAAGCTAGGAAGTTGGTCACAAAACATCCTCCGAGGAAACTATGACTCAGCAATTTGATGTTAAAAGTCCAACAAAACTTTCAGAAGGTCTCAGCTAACAGACCCAAAAAAAAGGTCTTTGACTCAGAAATTTGAAACTAGCAATCCACGTTAACTTACCCCACTTTACCAAAAATTTGAGCTTGCTAGTTGTGTAAAAACAACTGTCTCTAACTCAGACATTTCAGACCAATTGGCTAAGCTAACCACCCTTCTTTTTCAAAATCTTTCTCAGCGAAGAGATACTAAGGTCCAAACATATGCATAATTTTAAGACAATGAGGAAATTAGCTCACAAAACTTCCTACAAAGCTACGACTCAGCAATTTGAAGTTAAAAGTCCAATAAAACTTCCAGAAAGTATCAGCTAACAGTACAAAAAAAGGTTGTTGACTCAGGAATTTGAAGTTAACTAGGTTATTGTTAAAAAAACTTGATTTGGTGGGCCTGACTTTGTATCATTGACTATTACAAGCTGTATTAGCATCGGCTAAGAGCTTGCATTCGATTTCATTCCTTTATTGACCCTGTTGTGCCATGAACAGACACTTAACACTCGCAGTGTCCCGTTACCTCAATTTAAACTTTTACTGAAGCACACAAAACAAACACAACAAGAAAGAAATTAATATTCTGGCTTCGATGAGAAACAAATGTGCTTTTCCTCTCCTCCTTGGCACAGACTTCAATCAAAAAATGTGAAAAACTTATTACATATTACTGTCGCATCTCCAATATAACCTGCCGAAACTCATAACTGTCATCAGCGTCTCTGGTACAAAGCCTCCTCGCTCCCAGCTCTCTCCCGTGTGCCTGAATCTGTCTGTCTTTTTTCTGAGCCGTGCGGTAGCTGACAGTTGACTGCCTGAGCCGGCAGCAGCTGGTTCACTGGGTCATTTTTATACTGCTGTGGGAAATTAATGTTTCAAGGCAATATTAAAGGCTTTTTCTTTGTTTCTAAGGGCACTTTGTTGTGAGATTTATACTGATTGCCTCTGAAAATGATGGGCAGGAAATCCCAAATCGGAATGAGAAAAAAGACGTGTGGTTGGATTCTGGGTGTATTTGCATGCATGTGTTGTTAATTTTGCATTAGAAGAGCCTACAGAGCATATAAAGGAATGACAGACTTCTTAATTAGCATACATATTTGCTTACATGCCCACACAATGGTAAATATATGTTGTTGCAATCTACTCATGCTTGGTAAAGTGACTCCCTCTTGGTCTGGTGCAGAGACTTGTATGTAAATTTGCATATAAACAGAAAGCAGAGGGTAACATTTTCCCTGCCTTGAGCAAATGTGTCAAAGGTGTTGCTGTAAGTGCTCCAAACATCACAACTCTCCCTTCCTTCATTGCACCATCCTGTCCTTCACCGAGAACACCACCAGATTCTCGTTTCTTCCCCCCTCTCCTGTTGGAGTCTGTGGGTTGTTTATAGCAGCCGGTGGGATGTTGTTTGGTCTGCCCTCTGCGGACTGTTTGCAGATAAACAGAGCTTTGAAGGCCACCTCACCCACTCCCACGCCGGCTGCTGCTGCTGGAAACGATGCGGTCATAGCGTCCGTTGTTTTGACTGAGCCGGGCGTCGCGACCCTGTAGAAGTGGAGGAGGATAAAAGAAGGGTTGGGATGTTTGGCATCTGTGGTATGTGAAGGTTAATTTTAAAATGGTTGTCATTTTGTTTTATTGGTAAAAATCTGGTGAAACAATCAAACATCCTGGAAGCTTCAGCTGCTCTGAGTGATGTTCAGTAACTGTGATGTATTTGGGGGTCATGAAAGTGTCCACCCTATTTTTCCTCCTTCTCCTCTCTCCCTCTTTTCTTCCCTTCCTTTTCCTTCTTTTCTCCCTTCAATTCTGCCTTCCTTACTCCCCTTACTTTCTAACATCTTATTTCCTTACTCCTTCCACCAACTCTTCTTTTCTTTCCCTACCCTACTTCTTTCTTTCTTTCAAATTTTGTCTTTTTACGACGTTCTTCCTTACCACTTCCTTCTTTCTTCCCACTTTGCTTCTGTTTCCTCTCTGTCTTTTCCTTCCTTCTCCCTTTCTTCTATATTTCCTCTTTCTTGTCCTTTCCTTTCTACCCCCTTCCTTTTTTCCTTCTTTCCTCCTTCCCTCATTTCTACCCTCCTTCATTCTGCCCTCCTTTATTCCCACTACTTCTTTCTTTCCTACTGCCTTCCTTCTTTCCTTCCCTTCATTCCTGATGCTTTCCTTTAAACGTCTTTCCTTCTTTTCTTCAGTTTTCCTTCCTTTTTTCTCCTTCCTTCTTTCCCTCCTCTTTTTGCTCTTTCATTACTGCTGCTTTCCCTCTTTTCCTTTTAACCCTTCCATCTTCTCTCTTTCCTTTAATCCCCCATGCTTTCCTTTACCCTTTCTCCATTCCTTCCATCGTTTCCTGACATCCTCCCTTATCTTTCCCCATCCTTCCTCCTCTTTCTTTTTTCCTTTACTGCTTCTCTCTTTCCTTTCCTTCCTGTTTTTTCTTCCCCTTCCTTCCACACTTTCTTTGTCCTCCCCTTCTTCTCCTCTTCTTTCATTCTTTTATCTTGCTTCCTTCCTTCTTTCTTTCATTCCTTCCCTCTGTCCCCTTTTTCACTCCCTTTCCCCTTTCCTCCTGCTTTCCTTCTTTCCTTTTTCCCTTTTTTCCTTCTTTCCTACCTTCCCCGTGTTTTCCTTCACCATTTCTCCCTTATTTCCTGCTCTCCTCTTCCTTCCATCCCTCTTCCTTTACTTCATTCTTCCTGCTTTCTTTACTTATGACCTCCTTCCTAATCCTTCCTTTCCCCCATACTTTTCTTCCCCTTCCTTCACTTTTCCCCCTTCCATCCTTCATTTGTCCTTCCCACTTCTCCCTTTCTTTCCTTCCCCTCCTCTTTACCTCTGTTTTCCAGAGTATAATGAACTTTTCCCTCATTCTTTATCTCCCTTCTCCCCCTCCTCTCCCTCCCTCTCTCCCTCCCTCCCTGTTCAATAAACTCTGACTTCATTTGCCACAGTGTTGCGGCAGTCTGTTGGCAGACCTGACGGCTCTGTCGCACAGCCCTGATGGCTTGAATGCATCGCACCGAGCACACAGGCCGCATTGTGCTTTTGATGAGGCCCTACATCTTAGTCACTGGAGAGCCTGCGTGTGCGGCTGTGTGTTTGCGTAGCTGATGGCGAGGGCATGCTTGTGTGCCCACATCTTGGACACAGAGGCAAACACACTGTAGTGAGAGCGCTCCAGCTCCATTTGGCTCCCAGGGGCTGACGCAGCGCCGTGGAGACGTATACTAATGCCCGCCGTGATAACATGTTGAATGATAAACAGGACAGGTCAGGGTCTGATCGATACTCGGGCACCGCGCTGCAATACATCCGCTACCGGCCGGGGTGGGTCGTTCTCCATCCTCATTTCCATCTCCATCTTTCCCTCTCCATCACTCTCAGTGTAAGGCATTAAATCTTTGGCCTCTCTCCACCCGCTCTGCCTGCCAAAAATCTCTACAGAATAACTCTTCTTGTCCCGTTCAATGGTTTAACTACTTTAAAGGAAAGGGCAAGGCTTCCTATTGTCTCTTGCTCTTTAATCATATTAAGTGCCGCGCCAGAACGACAGCTTCATTTTTTGATGCGCACTAAAACAAGCTTCATATCTCAAGTGCTCATGTTCCCACTCATCATGTCCCGTCCTCTCATCTGTTGTCTGCAGAAACATCTTACATGCTCTGTACTGTTTTATATTTCTTCATATTCTTGGTTTCACTTTGTGTTTCTGTCTTTTTCTCTCTGACGTACACACCAACACGCAGAAAACCTCTCCCCACATGATTGCTTTCCCATTTTTCTTACTGAGAGATTTATGGTTAGGGGAATGTTGGAGACAGGCTATTACCATGTCCTGTTTGAACTCATCAGTCAGACAAAGTGGTCGAGGAGGAAGCGGCGGCCTTCTACCACCGCACACTCCCTCCTGCACGCCTCCCCGCTTCTCGCTCATGTTAACCCCGCTCCGCCGGCTGCTTGCTCCCCCACGCTGCCTTGTTTTTCATCAGCATTAGGCAACAGTGCAGTTCACTCTGTTTTCTGCTGAAGTGCTGGATGTGAAGCACCATATACTTCGTGCAGAAACACTTTGGTGGTTCTGCAAAAGGACGATGCAACAGGTGTAAAGATGTTTTCTTTCTATTCCCAGATTTTGTCTTTTTTTGATAACAGGATTTGGCTCATGCTACAAACTGATGTTTTTATTCTTTGCTGCTTGTCCATCTTTGAATTGAATCTTAACTCCACATGATAAACTCTGTATTACACATAAATAAACATTATGGGGAGTTTTCAGGAGAGGGATAAGCAATAGTGAGCTGGTGGTGATGCAATCCCTGAATCATGAGTGGGCAAGACAAGATCCCAACACACAGTTTTCCTTAAACCTACTTTTTTCCAACTACCAACCAAGATTATTATACTCAGTGGAAACTGACGAAATAAAGAAAACGAGAGGTGAGGAAACTTTTTCGTGAAGATAACTAACTTAAACCATATTGTGGGTTAGCAAAACTAACTTAAAGGATCTTTGAGGACTTTCTGTTCGAAGTGGATTGTGGCAAATCCTTCAGCTGGAGGGCTCGCCACAAAATGTCATGAAACTTTTTTTATGTTCAAGGCAACTTTTTACCAGGTACAACACGAGGCGGTAATGTGTTTTTCTACTGTTACGTAGCACTGTTGTTTGAAACGTGACAGCAAGCAAACTTTGTAAGCTTGTACCAAAGTTTAGTAGCCGCCTACATTTAGTGCCACTCACAGCCCGGTGCCCTGAGACATGTCAGTACCGTGTAATGTCAGTGAAGCCTGGTTTTGTCCTACCAGTGCTCATCCACTTACTCCAATCTCACCAAACAGAGCAAATGTAACCTGGCTCTTCATTTTATTGATAGAGTCTCAGGTTTGAACAGATCACTTCAGAATAACTGCTGCATGTGGGCTGGAATGAACATCATCACAAACAGGTTAGCGTGTGTTTTAGCCTCTAGCTTGTGCTCTATCACTCTCCTGTTCAGCTTTCTTCTGCTCTTCTGTGCCTTTTCTGTTTCCACTGTTATTATGTAATCGTTTTCAGCTGTGAAAACACAGATCTTTTTCAGCTGGTGTGGTGTTGTCATAGAGACCACAACACGCTGTAAATCAATCTGCATCAGTCAGACCAGAAGCTAGGAATTAGCCGTTTCAATTGCTACTAGTAGAGTGTTAATAGTAGTGAAAGTTGGATTAAAGTGTCAGAGCCTCTTTTGGGGTTGATATGATGATATATGATGTTGTATCCAGTAAAAAGTTGTCTCAAACAAAGAAAAGTAGAGTAAAAAAGAATATCTGCTCTTCTTTCATTTTCAAAATAAACCCACCTTGGTCAGAGTCATGTCCTCACAACAGTGTGGAGCAAGTACTCATGGGAAGTGGAGTCTTCATTGTAAGCGCAAATGCAAGTTCTTCCAGAAAGTCCCCACTAGCCCTTTCAGTAGAAATCAATACTACAAATCTCGGGAATGTAGAGCCAGTTACAAAATAAAAGCCGCTCAAGGTGACAAGCTTAATAAAAATGGGAAAGGCGACAAAAATGGTGACGGTTCATGATTTCTTAAACAGCCAGATTTTATAGTGAAATGTGAAAGATCACTTCAAGAGCGCTGATAGACATAAAGTCAAGAGCAGCGGCATGATTTCATAAAATCCACTGAAGAAGAGCTCCAATAAAAACTGTCTTTGCGAGGCTTAAATATTTAATTTTTGTTGAGGCATATTTTTATTTTCTCACAGAAACACAACCCTGTGTTCCCTCCTTTTCACTCTCATCCTTCCGCTGGATGAACTCATGGAGCATCTTGGATGAGAGGTGAAACGTCTTCCTGAACTCGAAGCAGTCCAGTTGCTTTAGTTTTAAGAAAAACTTTGACCTGGCTCCGTGAGGATTTACATGAATATCCTTTCGTAGTGCAAATAAGCAAACACTTCTCAAATAGCTGCTGCTTCTCGCTTCTCGTTGAGAGGAATGTAATGTAAACCGACATGGCTGCCCCTTGCAGAAGCGACACTTGAGGAGAAAAAGGCGGCTTTCAAAGCGCTGCTGTCTGCGTCTCCTTATTCTTCAGGGGTGAAGGCCGTCTCTCTTTTTTCTCCCTTCAGCGAGTCTGAACCTCCTCAGTGGACTCTATCGCTCAGGGACGTGTGCTGTTGAGTCCTCTCAGCTGTGCGTTGATCTCTCTTCTACCCCCACTGTGCCACACACACACACACACACTCACTTACAATACACTGACACGCCACCGTGTTCTTTTAGCATAAATGTAATGAGAAGTGACTGTGCTTTGGTTGGAGGAGACAGCAGCCAGCAGTCCTCGCTGTGTTGTACTCACTCTGAGGTCTGACCACACAGCTCCTGATATGGTTGAGCCTGGATTTTTCTTTTTGGCTCAAGTAGTTCACAATAGGCGGCTGCTTTGCTGGAATATTGTTTTATAAGCTTCCTTGCTTGGCACAAACTGGCAGGCCTCAGTCCTGGCCGGCGGTTGGTTATCGAAGCCACAGCATCCGTTTCACCCCGGTACGCGTGCCACCGAGCCTGAATCCCATGCTTATCTCCAGGCAGCAGAATGAGTCTCAAGGGACGCGAGAAAGTGAGGAATTTAGTCCCCTCTCCTCGCTCCTGTCCCACACACAGATGTGCTCTTAGAGTTGCAGCATTAGACGCTGGAGTAGCCATGTATGTTCTCAAGTGCATATCAAAGCCTTCCAGAGAGCCTCGTCCTTTTTTTCCTCCCGTCTCTTTTTTCCTCCCTCTGACAGTCCTCGGCTGGCGGTGCATTGGAGCAGGGCTGTTGATAGGGGTGTGTGCCCGCTGATAAGTAAACACTCTCCAGGGGCTTATTGGAGAAAAAACCTCTGCTGAATATTTCCTCCATTGTGTCACGAAGCTGACTCCAGCACAACCGACTGTCAGCTGGTCCACGTAAACAGATAAACCGCACCAATCCTGGAGCGAGTGAGTGTGGAGAGTGGATGTTATTAAGGGGGTCCTGTTTAGGAAGCAGCTGAAGGCTTGTCGTGCTTCAGTCGACACGAGTGTGCAGTTCTCCATCCCTCAGGAGGGCTCATCAGAGGAATCAGGGCCCGCCTGACAAGTCACATTGAGGGAGATAGTGGGAGAAAGGTGGTGAGCGACGCTAGATTGGCTTTCCACTGCCGCTTCTGAAAGCCTGATAAGCGCAGCAAAGCACAGGGAGAGGGCGGCTGTTAGCGGCAATGTTAAAGATGTCAGTCATCTGAGCGAGGGTGAGTGTTCTCTCAGGAAGACTCAGAGTTGTAGCTCCAATCCTGTGTCACCTTCTCTGATAAACTTTTTACTCAGTGCAAGTATCCCATGTTTGTAATAAATGCAAAACTTGTAGGAAAGTGAGGAAGAGTGAATTTAGATTGACTTTTATTTTTGCGATCTTGTCTGTTTGGGACTTAGTAGATACCTCAGTTTGAAGTAGCAGTATGTGAGCGCCTGATGCTGTTTTCATGTCAGTGCAATCAATCTAAGCACACTCCTTGGACTCTTTGAAGTTTCTTTAGTTTATATAACCTCTAACATTTTCTGGTGCTTAAACCAGTCGCAGCTACTTCTGCTTCATATGTTATGAACTCAACTCAGCGGTAACGAGGACTTGTTCACAATGAAAGTCATTATTAGTAACCTCGGCCCTTTGTGCAGTACTTTTCAAGGGGTAAACACGCACATCCAAAAATTTCTAACCATCAGACAGAGACAGGTGGACAAAATGGGGGACAAACAGTAGCTCTGCGTGTCTTTTTATGATTCATCACAGTTTATTGTGATAACCGTGTGACTAAAGCCTGGTTTATGCTTTCCGCGTCTGCGTGCTTCGCCCCACCCAACGCAGACAAATTACGTGATGACTTTTCCTTGTCGTCACACTCTACAGATTAGAGAAAAAAATAATGTTTTAAACCATGTAAACAAAGGCAGACTTCTTCTACTCCACTTAAATGTTCTGATAGACGTGATCTTGCGAATCATCGCCCCCCTGCAGTTTGGGAATTGAAGCAAACAGACGGCATGCAAAGTATGAAAGCCTCACGCGTTCTCCCATGCGGAGCTTGGGCGTGTTTTTTCCAAGCGTCTCGTCCGCGCGGAAAACATAACCCAGCCTTTAGGTGTGGGAAGTCTTCTTTTTCTCTGGTCAACTACATTTTATGGAAATAAGATGAATACATACAGTTTTTTCATACTCATGGACTAACATTGGGATGTTTAACAGTCTATATTGATGGCCAGGAGATCATTATAGGTATTTTTCAATCTTTCATATGTGGTTTTAACAAGTTGTATCCCTCAATGAAAAACTTTTGTTAGATGCACAAACGAACCTGAATCGCAAGCACGGACCCACATGGAGCTCATACACGTCGAGCATAAACCGGGCTTTGGTCAGATTTTTTACATGGTGTCCAAACTTTGTGTTTTTACTTCCTGCCTTGGCTGTCATGATGAAAAAGTGATGAAAATGTCCTGTTTTCATACCTTTGCATTGTGCATATGTGTAATACACGTGTCTTATCTGTATTGCAAGACCCTTTATTCTTTCTTTTACCTATATCCTCTGAGTGTTCTCTAAAGAGCAGAAAAGAATAGAGGTTATCTTGTAAATGATGACCTTAACTTTGTGAATTAAGTTAAAAAAACAGAGATCCCTGAAGGTTTCAGTGCAGCGTCCTGATTCACTAACAGTTTCACTTGTAGTAACTAATTTTCACCTGGCTTCAAGAGTGTGAGACAAGGTGAGTTCTAAAACCATTTGATAGAAAAAAATCTGACGTGATAGAATCCACACATACACACACACACACTTCCCACCGTGTGTGTAATCTTTCCTTTTAACAAAGCTCCCAGTCAGCTTTTCCAGACGTCCTTTCATCCCGACACGGTGGGTGCTGCCTGCTGCATGATTCACCGTGTTATGACAATAACACTGACTTCTCTTCG
Source organism: Thalassoma bifasciatum (assembly GCA_008086565.1). NCBI lineage: Eukaryota > Metazoa > Chordata > Actinopteri > Labriformes > Labridae > Thalassoma > Thalassoma bifasciatum. The sequence goes on along the minus strand of RPOG01001469.1, from coordinate 101,079 downwards.
GAAAGGGGAGGGAACAATGGCTTTGTATGGAGTTGGCAGATATCTGAAAAGGCCCAGGTTTCTCCTAAAACAGTCTGCCGAATGAGCTCATCTTTGAAGGAGGGTTTTTTTTAAGTGAGTAATGCCAGCCTCCTCAGCCACGCTCATTACAACCGCATTAGGCCGTGTCGTGGCGGTAAGCTCCAGTAATCAGACTACCTCGGCGGCTCGGCTTAATTGGCTCATCATTCAGGCGACTCTCACTCCACGCACATTAAAATAGAAGGGACACAAAACAGCAAAAACACTAAATAGAGAAGCATGTTGTTGTTCTCCGGAGGTGTCTCTTATGGTTCTAACAAGGCGAGAGTGAATCTGGGTCAAGCAGAATGAAGATATTGTAGTCATCAAGGAGATTTTTATATTGCTCAGGTTTTAACCACAGCTACAGCATATTAAAGCATCCTGAGTGAAAAATATTCCACTCAGCTGCATGAAAGAAAAACACAATACACTTGAGGTTTAAAATAACCTTCAACTGCATGTGTAGTAGCGCTGCTTTCTACATTTCAAGTCGAGAGCCCGTTATTTAGGAGTGCGCTATTTCATCAAGATACAACCTTAGAAACATCTTACAACCTCCTGAATCACTGGAATTATCTGGAGTGAAGTAATGAATGTAAGTGTTTGTGATTTTAGCAGCATGAAATTCATCTGCAGGTTAATACAGACGCCTGCCCGCTGGAGAAAAACAAGCAGAAGCAAACAGGAAACAGATGAGCGACAGTGATGGAATCACACAGGCCGAGAGCGGAAATGAATGAACAAGAGAGAGAGGCTGTGATAAATGCCGGCAGTTTTTGTTGGCCGGCTCGGGCCCCTCTGTGCCAGCTTTTCTCTGCGCAGCTCAGATATCCATCAGGTTTGCCTCTCTCCGAGCCTGACAGCAGGTCTACAGAGGGTCCCTTTTCAAATCAGGCCTCTCCTACGGCTGGCACGGCTCCAGATAAAAGGCCCCCGCTCTGAGGGGGATTCCTCGGCACGCAGACCTCCGCTGGGAAACGGCCGAGACGGACGAATGAGCGCTTTTGTTGAGAGGAAGAGCAGGGCACGGCGGTCAAGGAGACAGACAAGAAAGAGGGAGGAACTAAACAAGGAGCGAGGGGACGTAGAGGAAAAAGATGCAGTAAAGTCACACACATACACACACGATCTCAGTCAACGAGACACAAGCTCGATAGGGGGTCCTGTGGGGACCTATTCGACATTTGTTCAATGCCGACTATAGACGTTTGTGCCACGAATCTTAAAGCGTTTCTTTTCCTCCAGAGGGTGACGGAGCTCACACTGAGAGCAGGGATGTGATTAAGAGCTGCAGCTAGGCATCAGTGTTTGGTTGGATAAAATCTACCTCAGGGTATGAGAGCTGATTATTAATGAAGAGGTGAGAGAAACATGATGGTAACGTCAGTCACGCACCTGGTTTGACCCAGAGATAGAGTTAAAGAAGCAAAATGCAGCTCTGTTTTCAAGAGTCTACCATCAGCAGATCACCTGTTGCTACAATGAAATATTCGACAATTATTGTTTTCTTTACTTTGGCTTTTGGCCACTTTTGGCTGCATGGAGGATTATCTTTCATCTTTCATCGAGCAGCAAGTTATTTAACCCCAGCTGATGCAATGATTAACTTCTCATTTCTTAAACAACCGGGGAGGAAGACACATCCTGTGGTTCTGGAAAAGATGTTTGTCTGTTAGACTGAACAGCTGTGTAGCCTTAAGAAAAACACTAGTCAGTAAGGCTGATCTTAAAAAAAAAGACTTAAGTTGGGAGCATAAATGTTGGACACTGGAGGAATGGAAGAAGGTCATGTGATCTGATGAGTTCAGATTTAACCTGTTCCAGAGTGATGGGCGCATCAGGGTAAGAAGAGAGTCAGGTGAAGTGATGCACCCATCATACCTAGTGCACTGCAATCAAAGGAGTCTGAATATAAGATAAAAATACTAAATTTGAAGTGAAAAATATCTTAAAACTAGTGAAATTATCTGTCCATGCAGAAAGATAATTTCACTTGACTAGAAATCTTGAAATCAGACTGATAAATCTAAAAACAAGATGGCCTTGATAAGTATTCTCAGATCTTAAAACAAGGAGAAAATGCTCATTTTTAGATGAAAATGCTTGAAAAACAAACTTCCTGAAGAAGAATTTTAAATGAAATATACTGAATATGAGCAATAGAATCTAATTTCATGCTTCTTATAGTCTTAATTTTAGCAAATGGCATGAAAAATATCATTTTTTTCAGTCAAAACTACTCAGAATTAGAGAAGTATGATTAAGATAATTCTCGATTTTTGAGCATGGGTTTGCAAAACTCTTAGCTGTTTGCTAAATAAACTGTGTCTTAAAAAGATGATTCTTTGTGTTATTCTTAAATCAAGAAACTTGAGGTAGAGCTAAATCTTGAAACAAGTTTTAATGTTATGAAATTACATGTGAGAAAACCAAAGTAACTTGTTTTGACAGTTGTCCACTCATTTTAGGATTCTCAGACTAATTAAGACAAAATTGAAACGTTCATGCTTTTTTTGACATCTAACATAGTTTTAAATGCTAAAAATAAGTTAAAAAAAAACCCATTAAAACAAGATATTTTATTTAGCATGTCTTAATGTAAGATTTTAAATCTTGGCAAGTGCAAGATTATTTGCAGTGTATGTGCTGTGATCTAATGTTTCTATTTAAGCTTATCGAAACAATGCTACAGTAAATGCGTACTGTAATTGAAGCTATTTCAAAGTCATTTTTTATAAAAACTTTATTTTAAACCCCTCAAGGTAGTTCAAATATCTCTATTTTATCAACATGATAAAAAGTTTGTTTGACAACCTGTTCAAAATATTTTTAAAAACATATTCTACCACCTTGAGGATTGTCATATCACTACAGTCAGCTGAAGTTGTTTCTACTCACAAAATTATCCACTCACATATTTTCAGAAAAATCTGTTTGATTCTCAAGAGGATTGCGGTAAGAATAACATATGAATAGTTAATTTTTTTTATCTACAATAAGTGTTTTCTGCATTACATGAATGCATATTTGCTAAAAAAAAAAAAAACAAACAAACAAACAAAAAACCTTAAATAAATAGAAGAAAAAGTGTGCAAAACTGCCCAGTGTGTCAAATGTGATACAAGAAATATATCATGAATGAAATGATAAATCTACTTTCTTTTTTTTTTTTGGTGGATCTTGTTAAAAGGGCTAATAAACATCTCAGTTCCACAAAAATTGGAATTTTCTAACTGTTTTTTGATGGCTTGGTCTTGAAAGGCTTTTCTGAAGCTTCATGAAACCAAAACCAGGGATGACTACTTATTTTCTTAGTCCTTAATTTTTCCTTTTGAAGCCAAAATTACAAGTTTATTTAATCTTCAGATATTTTTCAGTGACTGATCTTATGGAAATACTCGTAGTCTAAACCTCATATCCTGTGATTGTGTCACTCAATGCTTCTTTTTTTTAATGGAAGCAGTTGGTAAGTGAGTTCATTAATTTCTCAAATAATATTACCATGAAATTGGATTACCATTTAATCTAGTTTATACACTGGAATATGCCATAATCACATCCCTTTTTGCTGCGTCCTCCCATGTGAACTCATGCTAACAGCGCTATGCTAAAGAACCACAGATGCACTCCATTAAAATATAATAATGAAACTATGTTTTTCCATTGCTTCATTTTTTACAACTGGTTGTTATTCATCATATTCCTCTAAAGCTCCAGGCTGTCTGTAAAAGGGAGGGAAAAAAAAGAATCTCATTTCACATATTTTTATGCCACGGTGCTTTGTAATAAACTTGAGGCTGAAGTACAGCGAATCAGCATCGGCCAATATCCTCTACAGCTCCTCAGGTATCCATATCCATATACAACAGCACACGGCAGCGTACAAATATTGAAACACAGATTAATTTCCGCTGTCATTCCTGTATACTCACACTCCACCCCACGGTGCCAGCAAGATGAAACCTGCCTGACAAACAACGGAGAGCCCTTCATCCTGTAAAAGACAGCCCACAGATGGTGCTTCTGACAGGGTGAGCGCTCCACCAGTGTCCCATGACTGATTTCAACCACCGCGTTTTCTTGCCTCAGGACTTTTGGGAGTTGGAATTCCTTCTTTGACTTATTAGAGGTGAATCATCGCAGCTCAGTCATAGGTTGAAAGTTTGCCCCTTTGGATTTTTTTTAGCAGTGATGAAGCCTGCTAGCATGTCTTTAGCATTAATCACAGTCTAGCTACAAGGTCTTTGCTGGAGAGATAGTGAAGAGGACCTCTAAGCTTTTGCAGCACTGAGGCCTTGTAGGCACCCTGGGGTGTTTTCATGCACCCTAATTAATCCAGTATTTGCCTGAAATGTTCCCTGGCTTTCTCCTCCGCTCAGTCCCCCTGGTGTTAGTCCCATTCTCCTTCTTCTTCTTTGAGTTTACTATATATTTTCCCGCTCTCTCAAGTATGAGTGTCCCCGAGGGTTTGATTTCCAACACAAATAGTCATAAAGAAGACTAATGAGATCTCCACTTTCATGGCAAGAAGGAAAACATTAACACCCAGCAGTGCCATCAGCAAATAGCTAATGTTCATGTACCTACAGCTAAACAAGGCTTTAATGCCAGTTATGGGATTATAAGATTACTCTAGCACATAGCTCAGAGGAAAGGTTAATGTTACAACAAAGATGGATGATGCAAAATAGGAAGCTCTCAATAATAAAATGAGAAAAAAAATTGCAAATGTTATCATGGATCTGAGAAGGAAGTGTTTCCTCTGATTTAATGAATAAAACCTTTGGATGTTTAATGTAGCACTGCAGCAGATTTTATTTTACAGCTTTTTCACTGAAGCATAAATCCATGAAACACCTCAAAGGTGTTCTTCAGAGGTATAATAAATACACTTTTCACTGCTTTTCATGAGATTGACAACTCTTTTAACATATGTGCTGCAAAAACTGAAATCTACGCAAGTCATTATGTCTCATTTTTAGTAAAAATTGTATTATTTTGCTTAATTTGAGCAACATTCACCAAACCAGGTCATAAAAATGTCTTGTTTTAAGTTTTTTAAAGACAAAAATGAGGTCTGAATTGAAGTTTCTTGAAATTAGAAAGATGTCTTAATACAAGAAACTTTTTTTCTTATCCATTGGAAGATTTTTTTTTACTAATTACAAGCAATTCAGACCTCACTTTTGTCTTGAAAAAACTTTAAATGAGTCATTTTTATGACCTGGTCTGGTGAATGTGGCTTAAATAAAGAAAACTAAGACAATTTATACTAAAAATAAGACATAATGACTTCCTTAGATTTCAGTTTTTGCAGCATGGGGGGTGATGAAGCTACTGCAAACAGCTAGTTAGAATAGATTAGCTTCACCTAGCACTCACTCTTAGAGCTCATTAATTCAACTGTATGTTTTACTTTAAAGGAAACTTTTTGATGCCTCTGCAATACTCTTTTCCACCACTAAATATAAGAGCAGATGAAAACCACTGCTGCTTTTAAACCCTGACTAGTCACGTTTTGATGACTCAACTTGAGTTATCAAAACGTATTGGTTTGTTTTCATATCAAAGTTGGTACAATGGGATGGTACAGTATGAAATGTTGCCATACTTTAACATATGATATGATTTAAAACCTCACCAGAGATAGAAAAAGAATATCATGTAAATAAGGCAGCACAATCAAATCATAAAAGAAAAAAAAAAATCCAATTTCAGATTAGCTGCATTGCAAATTTTTCTATATCAATCAGATAAGAGATAAGCGCAGCGTACGGCTAACGCATTACTTCTAAAGCGACTCCTTTGACATTTTAAAATGAAACCAGAAATGTGTAAAAATAAATAGGTTGCTGATGTTCTTTGTTGTATTAAAGCTTATCAGAGTGAATCAGTAGCTTACGCCGAACTGCTTACAGGAACAAAAACTAGCAGCCATTAGCTGTACAGTGGGCTGCCATTAGCGCTACATTAATTTGGTTTTTCATAACAGACTGTAGTAAGCTTGTGGGTGCAGAGCAGAGTGGAGAAGCATATTTCCCCCTGCAGCATCTAAATATAAATCTGTGTGACCTTTTTATTTCCCCAGATGTTGAGCGGCAAAGTTGATTGCATCAGCTTTCAAACCCAACGCCACACTTTCACTTTTCCTCACCCATGCCAACGAGATTACTCTGTTCTCTGAGAGGATGATTTGTTTCTCTGCTTTGGTTTTCTTTTAACGGTGAGATAATGGAGTTTCTGTTCAGAAGTTTTTATTTTGGTATATTCAAAGTTGTTTCTGCTGTTCAAAATTCTTAGTTTTTGTCTTGATTGTTCTCAGGAGAAATTCAGTTTTCCTTTTCGACCAACAATTTTGTCTTATTATCTTTATGATGAGCGATTGATTTCTTGCCACCACGTCAGCTTTGTATCTAAACACCTTCTTGGAGGAATTGTACTTAAACTAAGCAAAATTATCTGCCAACAGTACAAGAAAATTTGGCTTGTCAAGACTTTCCAAAACAAGTAAAATATCTAACCTCACTGAACCAAGAAATACCTTTAAAATTGTGTGCTCTCATTAATAACAAGTGCATTTTGCTTGATAGAAATAAAAAAATATGAGACTTTTTTTCTTAATATGTGGAAAAAAAATTCTTATATGAAGTAAACATGAATGCCATTATCTTGACATGATGACACACTGGAAAAAGCCCATTCTAAAATAAATTTAAAAAATTAATACAGGATATTTTTGCTTGTTTTAACTGTCAATGGAACAAGTGAAAAGATAACTTAAAATTAGAAATTTGATTTAAGCTTTACTTGACAAGAGAGACCTTGAAATTAGCTGAGAAAACTAATTTTAGCCATATTGTCTTGTTTTGGGAAGTTTTGAGCTTATGAGCTGTATTTTTTAAATAAAGTTTTGTTTTCTTGAAACAAGATGATTTATCTAATATAAAGAACTCATCAGCTTCAAAAACCTTATGAAAAGTAATAAAAGCTTGTCTCAACTGAGAAATAACTTAAATCAAGATATTTTTGATCCATCTAGAGACAAGTTCTAATATTTTACTGAAATATTCCCCTTTGAACTTTGTCTTCTATTAAGTGTAATGCGATACTTTGACTTGAAATTAGAAAAATTGACTGAGTTAAATAGTGAGTTTTTGCAGTGTAATGAATTTTCTCTTATAGCACACTTACATTTCCTTTATACTGTGGTATCAAGTTTCCTGCTGTAGTGTCTACACCCACCTGCTCTGAGCTTATACACACTCCACATATTAAGGCTCTAACCTGCTGCACTGAGCTCCTCTGTACCTACAAGCACCTCTGTACTCTGTATCACTGCACTACCCTTCATTAGCAGACACTCCAACACTGCAGGCCTTAATGTCTTTGAATATTCTGTTAGCATATTGAACGTGTATCTCAAGATAAAAGCTCCCTCTCACTCTCTAAAATAAAAACGTCCACCGTGTGCTCGTGGCTCTTTTGGCCTACGCTGCAAAAAAATACAGAAGGTTGTAATAATGTAAGACCTGCATGGCAGAGACCTGTCAGAAACTGCAAAGTAAAAGGGGCTCTTGTGGCTCTGCAGTGTAATATGAGACATGAGGAAGCCCTTTAAGTGCTGCTTTTTTTAACGCAAACTCTGCTCTATGTGTGTGTTTCTTTTAAAGACCGTGGCCCAACCCGGGATAATTATCAGGCTTGAGAAAAAGAGAAGTGTTCATGTGAAATCTGACATCATCCACTGCTGCACTGTGTCAACATACAAATACTCACTGTAAAAATGTTTGAAAGAAAGAAAAGTAAAGTAAGATAAAGTATGTGTCCTATGATATAATGAAGTCTGCACTTTAAAAAAAAAGTTCATTTGTTTACCAGTTCCTTCAGAAAACTTTGCCTTGAAGATGGTAAATGGAAACATTTGAGCTATTATTGTGTTTTTGGCTGTTCATTCACATGGAGAAAGTATTTCAGACTGCAGAAAACAAAAACGTATGAAAGCCAGAGATAAAATCAATTGAGGGGTTAATTAGATTAAAGCTCCTGTAAGGACCTTTCATTCTTTTTGTATCGAGTTTGGCGCCCCATGTAAGAAAAGAACTATTTTTTATATCACTTCGCCAATTCTGTCATCTACAAAGAATCTGAATTGTAACATTTTTTTATTTACTTTCTCAAAGTCCTACTTGTTGGCAGGCAGCATATGTAAACAATAACAATAATTGAAGTGTTTCATCCTCAAGCTTATTGTTTTTTTTCCTGTTATTAAAGGCCACATAAAAGCATCTGTATTCATTTCAGCATCTCCTCACAGGAGCTTTAAAGAGGGGGTATTTTTGCTTTTTCAGGCGCTATGCTGTGTTCTTCTAGTAGGTTTATATCAATCCTGGCTCTAAAAGATCTTGTGTACAGACATTTCTTCACCATATATGAATAAATGTTGATGTTTAGTATGAACATCCAGCGTCTTTACTTTATAGCCATGTTTAAAATATGTAAAAGTATAATGAACCCTCTTTAAAAAAACCTGTTCCTTAAAGCTCCCATGACTAACTTTTGTTCGACCTACTATACCAGTGTGGGTGGTACTTTGTTACTACTCTATTTTAATTGTCCTACATGTCACTCACATTAAATCTAAGGTGCAAAAGAAATGTATAAGATATATGCCATCTTTGCTAGCATCCTGCTAACTGATGTGCCTGACGGAAACCCTGCTGCGCAGATGAAAGGCATAAAAAATGACTCTCCAAGGGAAAATCAAAATTCTCTCTGATGATATAGGTTAGTTGTAAGTCATAAATAGGCATTAGACTTAATGTAAATCGGTTTCACATTCAAAGAAAAACTCCTCACAGGAGCTTTAAACACACACGAAGATGTGAGAAATCTAGGAATGAGGTTTTTAGGTTTTGTCAAATCTGAAGTAAATGCCGTGTTTGTAAAGCGGACAACAAATCTGCTGTACAAGCCGGTTTGTCTAAGGGCCTGGTCTCTAAGCTGCCAGTAGGAGGAGGGCATGTAGACCCTGTGAGCGCTAATTAAATGTGTTTAACCCAAGGTCGTTCACAGAGCCAAGAGAAAGGAGCGAACAAGCCCTGTACAAAAAAAAATGGTCTTTTAACCGAGCAGAGGGAGTCGGGAAGATGCAAAACAGGGCAAAGAAGCAGATAGATAGTGAAGGAGGAGGGAGAAAAAAGGCTTAACCACACTGTAAATGTTTTATTGGGCTCCTTTGAACTGCTCTGACTGAAGGCACGTGTGTGTGTAAGTGTGTGTGTATCAGAGTGTGAGTCAGTGTGAGTCTCAGGAGAGTACCCAGTCTCTCCCACAGATGACCCAGTTAACATTGAGGACGGGAGAAGAGCCAGAGAAATCAGGCTAGATTGATGACCAGACAGATACTACCAGGGATTTCCACCACTTTCTATTTCAGACTGAAGATTTTTTAGACATGACACAATGTATGACGACATCCATTTCTCAATTTTCCTTCAGAAAAAGCCTGAACTAATTTTTGCTGCAGTGGGACAAAGGCTAGATCTTAACACTTCCTGCTTTGTAATAACTAATAAGAAAAGAGCTTTTAATCAATCTTGTTAAGGACTTTGAAATTAAGTTACATAACTTTGTAACATCTGAGCAAGTTTGATGTCTGATGTGGAGCTATATATGTGCTTGAGCAGACCTCTCTTTATGCTTTTTCTGTTCATAGTGCTGCTGAAAAAAGAAGAAAAAAAAATCAGAGGATTGTTAGAATAATTTTCCCCAGTAAGACAGGGGCGTGTCCAGGCAGTGTCTTGGGGTGGCACAACCCCAAATCTAACAGGCCACCCCAAAACCTGAGGACATGATTGGCTTTTTGCTTTCTTGGAGACTTTTCACGACTGATAAATAGAAGTTCTTTGACATTTCAATGAAGAAATTTTCCTTTTTTGATTCAAGGAAAGGGCGTAATTCGGACTCAGTGCTTAAACGTTGACAGTTCTTTGTCTGTTTGATAAAAAACAGCAGATAAAAAAATGAATCTTTTAAATAGTCTGACATCTTTACCTGCAGACTCTGCTGTATTTAAAACATACTGCTCAGTTTTGAGTGATTTGTGAGTGTTTCCTTATCTTTAATCCAGACAGATACTCAGTATAAAACTTTAATTTTGCTGCCTTGGTCAAAAATGTCTGAATACACCTTGTAGCCTTGAAGTAGATGCCTTTACTCAAAACCCACTGTCCTCTGCCTGTCCACAATCAAACAATTTGAAAATGAAACTTGGCACATGTCTGCTCAATGTTGAAAGAGATGGATCGTATCGTAGCAGCCATGTTGAACTAAAACATGTCACTTTTGAAGCTCCTGAAACACGATGCAAATTAGATTTGTTGAAGAGAGGAGACGGATAAAGACTTAAGGGAGGAGGTCGGGGGTTGTTAAACATGTTACTGTTGAAGAAAGTGATTATAAGAGACACAGGAGTTGTTGTGATAACAGATTGAATCAGCTGGAGCCGCCCAGTTTATGTGTTTACTTATAATTGAGCAAAGCTGTTTCAGGGCTAAACCAAGCAGCGTGTCCAAGCTAGCAGCTTTTAAGCATGATGCTATTGTTATGATTAGCACCGCCATTAGCATTTATGGCTCTTGTAATTGGACTCTCAGTCAGGGGTAAATCCATTAGTTGGGGATTCAGTGGGGTCTAAGCTCTTAAAATTATATTTTCTGGTGGTGTGTATGGGCAGAGGGAGTGTGTATGTGTGTGTGTGTGTGTGTGTAGAGAGAGAGAGGGTGTGTAGTCATGAAATTTTATACAGAATGAATAGAGAGAGCTTTTAACTAAAACAAGCGATAGGTTTTGGCTTGTGTGTGTGAGGACTGAGTCAAACAATAGTGTGTTTGTGAGGCTGAGGTTCATTTGCTGTGGTTTGTTAATGCAGCAGCCGCAGCGGTGAGATAGATTCACGACTTTCAGGAGCTTGAATAGAAGCCGAAGATGTGAGAATTGCACGGTCAGATTGGAGATGCTCGCTACCTCAGATTCAAGTATCCAGATTATTTTCCACCACTTAGTCTGCCCGCAGTAAAGGCAGCCATTGTTGACTCTAAGTGAAGTGATGCCCCTGAGTGTGTCTGGCATTCTCGTTATCTTCTAACCGAGCAAGTTGAGAAAGTCACGCTGTAATTGATGCTAATATTTCCTCCTCTCCCTCCTTTCTGCACCTCCTTATTTTCTCCCCATTTGTCCTCTCCTGCTCCCACCTCAGCCTGCCTTACCTTCCCTGACTTTGAAATGAAGAAGAAGAAGGAATGCTGGGTAACTAAAGTCGTGGTTCTGTTGCAACAATATCCCTCTGTTACAAGTAGGAGAGGAGAAGACGGGCGCTCTGCACGGCTGCACGGCAGAAATGCCGCCAGAGCAGCGCTTATGCATGGGAAAGAAAAAGATCCCACGTTGACCCTCCAAAGACATTCAATCCAGTTTACCATCATTCCTGGAGTAAAAAGTTCATTATAGGTGTTTTTAAATGCAATTTGTCAACAGAGACTAGACACAAAAGTGACAACAAGTTCCTTTTTTAATTTTCCTGAAGATCTATCAGGGTTTTCAAGGATATGTTTTCATGAACTCAAAATCTTTGAATCACTTTCTGTTCCTCTCTCTCCTTCCTCACACATCCTTGACAGACAGACAGAGCAGTATACAAGCGACTGCAAAGAGGAAATAAAATGCACTGATAAGATTTCAAGAATCAGGTCCATAAATCCTTTCGAAGAAGTTATTTTTTTTTATGTTCTATTCATATCATGTAAGAAAAGAGCGCTTAGGATTGAAAAAAAATGATTATCTGCAAAGGTTTTGAACTTTCCTCTGCTTTTGGTAGCCGTTAACTGAAAAGACACATTTGGTTCATATTTTCCTGAATTCAGTTTTTGTTGATTGAAGAAAAATATTTCACCATAACAGAAAGTGACCTCAGATATGTGCACATTAGAGGAAAACTTTACAGCTTCTGGGTTGTGTATCAGACAGGCACCAAATATTCCATTTAACTGTGATTGTGATGAAATATCCTCCTCTTTAGACCGCATTTACATGCTTGTAACTTTATAATGCGTATTGAGTCTTCGTCAGCAATGTTTTTCTATGACTATGTCTATCTTTTATAGAATCTATGCACTGACCAGACTAAAGAAATAAGCAGAAAAGTTGAAATTGAGTGATAAAACCTGCACTATTCCTACATTAGTATCAAAGAGCACCAAGTGAGCGAAAGCAGCAATAGAGTGAGTGATGCTAATGAAATCAAATTAGTGAAACATGAAATAAGACATTATCAGTTTGTAAAGTGTTTGTCTCAGTGTTCAGTGACGTCTTTAAACAGAATTTGCTGTGTGGTACAAAATAAATGAAACGTGAACAGTTTTAGTTAGAGTTCAGAATTGTACTTTGAGACAGTCATTTGAGACAAAATGTAGTGATGAGCAATTCTTTTGAATTTTGTTTTAACGTAAACCTGAAATTACCAGACTTTTTCTGTCAAGTTTGATGATGTTACAGCTTGTTAGAAAAAAGAACCATAAACCTTAAAAAGCTATAAAATTATTAAACAAGTTGTATCTATACAAACATAGATATTTTATGCAACAGCAGAATGTACTTTTTTTATTTATTGTTTTATTTAACCCACTTTGCACTTTGCAACTTGTTAAACTACCTCATTTAATATCTGCATTCTCGCACCAATCACCTCTGCACTATTATAATATTTTTAGCCTGTGAATACTGGTCTTGTCTATTTGCTATCCTTTTGTGTTTATAGTTGTTGATAATACTCTTCATGCAAATTTTTATTAGTACTATTTTACCTTTATGCCTATGCCTTGTACAAGAGAGCACAGTATACCATAATAAATTCCTTGTATGTTCAAGCAAACCTGGGGTTTAAAGTTGATTCTGATTCTGATTCTGATTCTGAACTCACCTGATGAGCATTGTTCTCTAGTTGCCCTGAACTGTCGGTGTTGAACTCACAGGAAATCTACCCTCTGATTCACAGGAGAATGTTGCTAGGATACTGTTTATTCAACCAAAGCCCGAGTGATACACAAATTATCAAAGATGTCGTAACAGTTTCATTTTAACTGGCTCTGAGTCCAAACGCTGCTTACTCCCTCACGTTGAGGAGCTCACCTCCTTCACTTCCTCCTCTGTTCTCCCCTCAGTTGTTTCCACTTCTTACGCCTACTTCTTCCTTTAATCTTCACACACTTTTAATCATTTTCAGCTCCTCACAGATGGCGATCGGCGGTCGTTAATTGAGCCTCGTGGTTGAGAGTTTTCAGAGAGGATTCTTAAGCAGCACCTTGATGAACTCTCCTCTTTTCTCTCCTTTTTTCCCCCCACAACAAAAGCCATAAATTGGCTTCTGGCCTGCTTCCATCTCCTTCTCTCTTCCCTCATACACTTCCATAATGCAGACAGCAAATATTATTCTTGCTGCAGATATTATTCTTTTGCAGAATCTGTCAGACAGAAGGGATTTATTGTTGGGTTTCAGCATAGATGAGGCCGTTTTTTTTCCTTGTTCTTGAGATGGTGTACAACAGCTCCGCCAGTTTTTCTTGGTGCCTCGGAGAGATGATCCCATTTCTCTCCCGTTGCACAGGGCTTATTAGTTTTCTCTGTCAGCCTCCTCTTTTTCTCTGTTTCTCTCTGTTGGAGCGAGGCCCTCTGCTCTCAGCCGCAGCTCATGATTGTCTGTGCAAAACTATAAAGTGATTCCTCAGACTTATCACATTATGGGCTGTCCTGGAATAAGCATTATCTCCAACAGCGGGTCTTTATTTCCAGTTTCCATGCACTCACGGACAGCCGGAGCAGGAAAAGTCAACTTGTTTATGAGCTTATAGGCATGATTAATTTTCTCTATTATAAGGGCTTTACTCAGAATGCTAAGTGGCTGTGCTTGACGAGTCAGGATCAGCTTGTTGGAGAAAAGCCCTCAGCTTGTACGTGCTTTCCTGCACCGTGACCCCGGCCAAAATCACTCTGCCGTTCACGTCTCCATGGATAACGTGACCACAGAGGGACATCTTCTGTGTGTCTCAGCTTTAACGCTTATCTTTTCCCCGGCTTGTGAATGCATATTTCAGCTCGGTGGCGTTTATTTGTTTTGCTCAAGAATACAAACACACTGCAGAGGCTGTTAAAAAGCATCTGTGGGAGTACAGTAAAGGCCTGTGAAGTCATGTGAGGAAGTGATTATGGGTGTTTGAGAAACTCGGCTTAACAAAAAGTACAAACAGTACTCAATGGAGGGAGAAAAGGAAAGGACCAGAGACGTTGTTCTCATGGTTTGACCAACAGAACGTCCTTACTGCCCCAAATAAGATGTTTTCAAACCTGAAAAATTCTGAGATGTATTGTGTCTGTGAATATTGTTTGAACAATGTTTTGTTAAAAGTGCAGCTGGAATACTTAACTCATTGGTTGCCATTGACGACTAATGATGTCACTCAAGTTTTTTAATGGGGCGGGCCAAAGGACAAGCTAACGGAGCCTGTCCATCAATATCAGACTTGTAAACTAATGAACTGACAAACTGACCCCTGTAGGTGGCAGCAGTGCTCTCTTTGAAAGACAGATCAACATAGAAATAAAACAAGATGCCAGATGAAGAGAGAGGCGAAATATTGCAAGTCAGACAAGTATTGGCACATTAGAGCCCAATTTGTAACAACGACCCAAAATGTCCAAAACTTTCTAACTTTTTTGTCCAGAATGTCAATACAAAGGGAAAAAAAAACTAAAATTGGCCAGACTATCCTTGGTCAAAATGCTCTTACAAAGGCATTTACCTGCAATGTTCCACAGCAGCAAATCAACAGAGGTGGGCAAACCTGGAAATTATTCCAAAATTTATCCCTGTTGGTCTGTTGCGAATAGCCTCAATGGTGGTTAAACAACCACATTACCCACAGTAACTGACCCTTTCAGCTACCCAGTTTCTCTTCATAGTTTTTATGTCTTTACTAGAGTCTACTCCTAAAAACCACCAGACATCGTCCAAGATGAATGTATGTGTACACACAATGAACATCAAATCCTCCTGACTTTTCCAAGACTTTTTCGTTCCCACTGGTTAAAAATCCACAAGAAGGCAGGATGACCTGACGTTTAGATATATCAACCATGAAACTGTCACCACTCCATAAGGCTCCTTCTAATAGATGGACAATATCTGATGACACGCAGTTGACAGTTCTGGAAAATGTCAGGAGTTTACAATGAATGTGAATACTCAAAAAACTTGATGAACTTCAGATAATTTCATCATTCTAGATTTAAAGTTGGTGCCCTGCTCTTTTTACTCCTCTAGTCTTTCACACTGTTCATTCCACAGTTCCCACAATGCCCCGGGGCCACAGCTGTAGCCCGTCCATGCTTCCCCCTGACCTCCCCATGTAGCGCTGGAGAACAGCTGTTCCCTGTACACACACACACACACACACTAACAAGCCAAGTGCAGCGCTCAGGGGGAAGCCGGCAGTAGGTTTGCACTGTGGGTTCATCATCACAGTTCACACACACACACACACACAGACACAAACATAGAAACACAGACACACACTCACAAACAGACATATGTGGTCTGGCATGAGCTGGAAACCTCAACACTTTGCCATCAGGCAGAGAAACCTGAGTTGTATGTTGTAAACACACTGTTCTAACCTCTTATCTCATTGTTTTGCACACACACACACTAACACACGCGACACCCAGACACAAACGCAGAACAACCCCCAAACCCACTAAAGTCTAAGCCACCAGTGAATGGCTTCATCTTACCTTTTGTTCCTCAGGGTGGGGACCAACATGACCTTTAACCCCTGAGCAGTGACCCCACCCTGCTTTGGAGCCTAAGTTGAGTCATATGAGGCCAGGTTCAGGGCGTGTCATGTGACTGAGATGTAACGGTTGTAGCCTAAGGGGACGTTTGCTGTTGTGACAAATCAGAGACTCAGAGGAATGTAGTCAGACGTCACAGAAACAGAAACACACCTTCGCACAGGTGATACCTTCATGAGAGAAACACTGAGTGCTGTTTCTGTTCTGTCAGCAAATGTTTTGGATTCGCTTTTGTAGAGCTGCCGTGTCATCCATCATTTTTCATATTCTATGATTTCAGTTTCTAAATTTCTTTTAGAAATTTAAAGAAATTGCAAAATTAACATTTTGATGTGGTTTTAATTTGACAAGAAGTTCTTGAATCGATCTAGACACCATCTGGATTGGGAGAAATGGCCGTTGACAACTTTGAGCCAAAAGCTTATCTCCCAATGCCCTAAAGTTTTGCAGGCATCTTTTTTTCTGTTACTATCACCCTCAAAGTTTGCATCAGCAGACTAACAAACAAAAAGAATCCATTTCACTTTTCTGTCTTGTTTTAAGTTACTATTAATATTTCATTCATTATGTTTTTCATATTTGGTGTCAAAGCTGCAGCTGTAGGCGCTACACTCACTGGATCTTCTTGCACATGCTCAGACGAGACGAGTCTGAGGTTAACACTGACGACAGCTTCATGTCACCACACACACAGATGAAGTAGAGAGGTAACACATATTCAGACACACACACACACACACACACACACACACACACACACACACACACACACAGAGCTATGTGGCATTGCCTGTTCTGGTTTGAAGACTCAGGAGTGTCGTCTGAATTTGAATTTGGACCTCCAGCTGACATCCATCCATGATTAATGAGAGAGTCCGGGTTAAGTTTGGGCTCCTTAATGAATCCAGTTGGAGAAGTTGAAGAGCCTATCAATATTTGACATGACTCCCGGATGTGTTTGCATAATTAATGCAGGAATCTAAATTGAATCATAATTGCATCATGGTGGACGTTTCTTTCCCTCTTTCTGTCTCGCTCATTATGTTTCTTGTCCTTTGTATCCAACTCCCAGTGATATTTCTCTCGAGAGCAAACGGTCTTTGCTTCATCATCATTTTCACACACACACACATGCGCGTGCACACACACTCTCAGATGGGTGCCGACAGACAATCAATGTGAGCTGAGGGTGTGACTGACACATGGCACTGATGAACCCACGGGGTAGTGTATCGCTTTGCTTCCCTCTCTGCCTGTGATTGACAGCTGTACCTACTCTCTATGTCTCACACACACACACACACACACTCATACACACACTCATACACACACACTCAGCCTGGGATCAGTGGCTGCTTCAGACATCATGCTGCTCTCCAGTGTCGTGCGGTGCTGACACACTCTTTGTTTGATGCTGATGTCAAACTCACTCTCAAATGATGTGTGTGTGTGTGTGAGTGTGTGTGGAAAATAGAGCTGGAGGATCCTTTTTGAATGAACAAAGATGATAACAGAAATACTCGAACGTCAGTGTTTCACAATAAAAGGAAGAAGCTTAGCCTAAGACTGTTTTTGTTTTTATGATAATGGTGAGAGAGGGGGAAAAAAGAGAAGAACCACGTCATACACACACACACACACACACTTTCTGCAGAGCTGAGCTGGTAACAACAACAACAACACGCTTGTAAACAATATATTTCCCCTCAGAGAATTCAGAAAAGATGAGCACTTCTGTTTTGGAGCTGTTGTGTTTCGTTGGTGGTGCTGCTGGCTGCTGCTTTCTATAAATACCCTCCGTGTCAAAGTTCTCAGATTGTGAGAAAGAAGTTTTAAAAACAGGGAAACACACTCCTGTTAATTTATAATTAACTCAAGACTCCTACACTCATGTTTTTGGTATAACTGTGTTGATATTCTACTAATCATTTAGGTTGTTTTAAAACAAAAAGTCAAATATTCTTGGGGTCTAGTGACCAGATCAATGAGGTTTGATGCTTCCCATCCAACTTAATGTTATATTAGACTCTAAATGTTTAAGGTATGCAGCGTTAACTGGAAAAAATATATATATTTCTGACATTTTGCATCTGAGTATGTTTTGGTTAATCTCCAAAACAACTTTCACTTCCATGCCATGGTTTAATCATGTCGCCAAAATTGCAGAAATACAATAAATACAACAAGCACGTATGTCTTTGTTTGAGTGTAATCCATTGTTATTGTCTGATGTATCTTCAGTTTCAAAATTTGTGAAATTTTCAAAGTTGGGAAATGTCCATAAGAATTAATGGGAATTGAATTTTTGGGATTTTTTGAGGATTTGTATTCACATTTACCTGGTCATTTACATGTATGAATATCAAATGTTTTGGTTTGTAATACACTGACATGCATTTAAACATGTCTAGCGTAATATTTTTAAATTACATTATCATTGAATTTCCAGGGAGTTTTCCCAAACTAAGTCAAACATGAATAAAAATTAGCAAACGTTCATGTAAATATGCCTGATACAACATTTATGAATAAAAATAACCAGTTTTTAGAACTGAAGAACTTTAATAGTTTCATCTATTGCTAAACAATAGAGTATCTATCAAGATCAAATCATCATTCACTAATTTATGAACAAATTAACAAGTACATGAAAGCTGGTATTTATAAATCAAGCTACCTGGCTAGCAACATAGGTTGTGTATTAAACTTAAGAACAGGAGCTGACAAACATGTTTTTCTTCCTAGCTAGCTAAATTGGAGAAGCCGACATAATTTTAAGAGTTATAAGTTTATGAAAACAAAACCCTGAGTCAATCAGAGAAAGAAACAAACATGGTTCATTTACTCTTCATGTTCATCTCTGCTGTAAAGTTGGTCATTGTTACATGAACTCGTAGTCTGATTATACATCATAGGAAATCAGTCTTCAGAGAGAATTCTGGCTCATTTTGTTCAGACAAACTGTGTCTATCTATAGCTCTTGAATATCTATGATATATTTTCAACAATATATGGAATAGGATTATAATTTAATGAGAAAACGAATGTTAAAGGGCCTCCTACACGCAATATGTTGAATACATCAAGCTCGAAGTAACAGAAGAAATAGATTTGGAGCTATGGAACAGAAGGTTTTAACTTTTTATTTGTGACTTTAGCAAGAAAAGTGCCATCTGGTTTATATGTATTATAGTGTGCTTTCATATGTTTGTTTTGCTTCTGACTGATAGTGTAGCATCATTTCCAAAACTTTTTGACCTTTGCATCTCTAAACTTTGAAAAAAATAAACCTCAGTAATGAGCCAACAAAGCTCAGCTGTGTAACTAAGCCTCTTTTTCTGAATTTCCTGCATCAAAAATGAAAATTTTACAGAGACACCGTATCTCCCATTGAAATCCAGCGACTGCTACAGGCACAGCTCTGCTCTGATGTTAAGCTTTTAGCTTTTTTTCTGATTCCTGTTTTTGATTTGTGGGACTCAGGTGGCTCCAGGACTGGTTTAAACTCTGATTTAGAGAAGTCTTCAAACTGAATTCATTAGCTTGTGTTTGCAGACACAAAATTAGGCCTGATTAAGTTTCTGCTCACCTATTGGAGGAGAGCTGGGCTGGTGTGTGGTGGCAGATGGGACCCTGATAATGGTCTGTGGAGCTTGGGAAATAAGAGGGTTGGTGGGTTTGCAGTGTATGCATATTTAGAAGGGTGCGGGAGTGTGTGTGTGTGTGTGTGTGTGTGTGTGTGTGAGGGAGTGTGGTGTTTCGATTCTGCAAGATTTTAGAGAGTGATTTGTCATGAAAGAGCCTGCAGCAAGCGTATAATGTGGATGGACGAATTTGAGCATTCCTCTCTCAGTGTGTGTGTATGTGTGTCGTGTGTATGTGTGTGTGTGTGTGTGTGTGTGTGTGTGCGTGGGATGAAAAGACATCTCAGTGAGGGGTAACTCCGGCCTCTTCTGCGCTCCAGCGTTTCAGTGGCTCTGATGACAAAATGTGTCAGTGTTCAAAAAGAGGCCGCCGCGGAGCATGTGCTGACATGTCTAAATCTGAAACTGTCTCACACATGTGAACACACACATGTATAGATCACACACACTCACATGCTCACACACACACATATACACAGTGTGGCGCCCTCGAGGGCCATCTGGAAGTGCAGAGCGAGGCACAGCTGGTCTCCAGTGAACATCCACCGAGTCTGGACCCCTCATCTGCAAGATCACACAGCCAGGCGCCAATCACTGATGAAGTGTGTGTGTGAGAGAGTGTGTGTGAGAGTCTGGTGCATGTGGGAGGTACTGTGTGTGATTGTCACAGCCACCTACCTGCCTGTGAAAACAAATCTCCTAAATATTCTGGGGAACGTGTGTGGAATAGGTGTCACCTAGTTTGAAATTGACCTCTCTTCCACCCTCTGGAGACTTAAGTGTGTGTGTGTTTGTGTGCGTGTGTGTGCAGTTGGGGACTATGACTGCAGCACAGACACTAAATGCATCTGAAAAATTGCCTCCATCTGTTGGCAGTGGAAAAAATCCGAGAGGACAAATTGAAAAGATTGCAAGGATAAAGCCGTCATAGTGAATTAGTATCGCGGCAGGAAGACTTCTTGTTATCGGGGTATTTGTAAAATATTCAGGCTTACACATGGGGTAGTGTGAGCGTGTGTGTGTGTGTGTGTGTGTGTGTGGGATGGGGGTGGATGTGTAGCTCGAAGGGCAGAGAAAGCTGCTGACTTGAACTGATTCAGAAGTTTGTGCGAGTGTGATTCTGCATGTATATGAGGCGCATCTTTATGAGTGTGTGTGGACATGTTTTTTTTTTTTTTATGTTTAGGCTTATGTGGCGTACACCCACCACCTGCAGCTATACTTACTGCCAGGATCTCATTTGAATAGTAATATGGATCCGGTACAGCCAGGCGTAAAAGCGTGACATCTTAGAAACTCCTGGAACCTGGTTTCTTTTTTCAATTCAAGCTGCTGCACCGAGTTTGTGGGACTTTTCAGGCAAAACACGACGAGCTGACGGTCCATTTATTACCAGCTTGGAGGGAAGTTATAAACATCAGCTGCACAAGCTGCATGTCAGCATTTTAAAAGGCTAAATCAGGTTACTTCTATGAGTCTGAACTCATATAGCTGCCATTATTATCAGCATTAAAACTAAAACATGATTTGTGCCTCACTGCTCTCTCTTACAGCCAAAATACACCAGATGCGTCTCTGTTCTGGCTCTGCCCCATCACATCACTAAATCAGATATGTTTCTTTTCCAAGTTAATATGTCAGATTACTCTGGATCTGCTCTGTTGCGGTCCAGCTGCTTCCCTGCTCCGCCAGATCGCAGCAGAGATGCAACTGTCCTATTTTTGCCAAATCAGTTTACCTTCAGCCAGCTCAAGAAGTCTTACACGGAAACCACCCAAAAGAGCCCCATGACTTTCAAAATAAAATTAAAGCAAAACATGTCACCCTCTTGAAATAACATCCCGAGTGATTTTTTTTTAAATTAAAATGCTGCTTTTGTCTAAGTCAGCTCTTCAGGATGCTCCCCACCTCTGGTCAACATTGAAATGGCTTAAATCAATAGAGCACTCTATTTGGTTCAGTTTATTATGTTTCCTGAAAAACTTGAAATCATGGCTTTGGCCATTTGTTTAAGGGAGCAACAATATTTAGCTATTTACCTATCGTTTTAGTCTAGCTTTTAGCAGAGTTTTAGTTATTTATTCAATTACTCCTTATCTTTTTGATGTATCTATTTTACAACTACATATACATTTATAATTTTTTAGCCTTTTAGTCTTTCAGTGTTAAGATACTTTGTTTTTGTTTTCTTATTCATTGCTTTTATTCTTGTTTATCTCTCTTGTCTTGCTTGTTTTATTCTCTTATCTTGAGTTTTAACTCCTTATTCTACCTTCAGTGTTTCCTCTCTAAGATCACATGATAGTGTTTCCTCATTTTGGAAACATTTTAATTATGGTGTGGTCTTCTTGTGCATGCGTGTTTGTGTACGTGTGCACCTTATGTATGAAGATTGCTCAGTAAATAAAGTCTGATTGATTGATTGATTGATCATAAGCAGAGTCAGGACAGGTGCCAACATGTTTTAGGTTTTACTACCCAACATGATTGAAGAGAGGCTCATCATTTGGGTGGAAACCAAGGGAACTTGTTATGTTACCTCATTGTAGACCTTTTTATGTTCAGTGGTTTTGAAAAAAATGATTAGAAAGCATTTTAAGGAGGTTTAATATGACTTGCCAAGAGTGAAAGAAAGCAAGGAAAAGAGTAATAGAGACATTTCTGAAGACTTGTCACTCAGCCCTTTCCCCCAAGAGATTGTTCTTGACGGGGCAGAAAGACCTGTCATATTAAGTCCTTGTTCAGATCTTACACTCAGATAAACTTGTGTTCAGCGTTCATACCTGGTATGGGGGAACTTCTCTGGTGAACACTAATGTTTGGCTTCCCCAGCTCATTATGCAAATAACCACACACTCACCATCAGAGTCACAACTTCACAGACTGTCAGTGGTTCTTCCATCAACACTTCTCCAGGCGCCGTCCCCGAGGGTCTCTGTGGTTTTTGGTGACACTCAAAGAGCTTGTCAATTGTTGTTGCTAATTGTTTCACACTTTCATTGATGAAGCTGGCATGTGCAGGGCCACTTACTTCCACTCATTAAGATGATATTGAACATTTTTTTTTGGGGGGGGGCAAGCAGATCCTAGCTCAGTCCTCTGTTTGCTCTGTTTGCTGCCACACCTGTGACAACAGCTGTCCTCTTATAACGCGGTGTCATCTACATAATGCTGCTAATTGTGTTACAGGGTGAAGTACATCTGGGTGTGTTGGCTTTATTGATTAAATGTTTGTGATTATTTTTACATTATGGGTTGGCTCACTGCTGGATTTCCTGTTTATGGTTTTTATGTGTTTTCCTCTCCAGATGGTTGTGTCTACTTTTGGGTTTAAGATCACTATTTTTTGTGTAACTTTGTGTGCAGAGACTTTAGCCTACAGAGAATTTGGTTTTGGGATTATCATTTTGAGGCAGCATGTTTGTCATTATGGTCTTTGAAATTTTCTGTCGACTTGCTGTCTTATTTTCTCAAAGAAGGTAGAAAAACATCAATTATGTTGTAATATTTTGTACATGTAGACCAGTTGTACATTATCCAACATACACGTGACACTAAATAAGCTACTGAGTCAGGAAAATATGCATATACTGGACCGCAAACTACATATTTCTTCTGTTTTTTAATGGGGCTTAACTCACTTTCACTTGTGTGGAAAAAGTGAGCTACAAATCTCAAAAGTGGGCAGTATCATAGAATTGAATTGGCACTCAAAAAATCACAAGAGAATCAAATTGGGAGAAAAGCATATGGTCGCAAACCTACTAATATGTAGTTATAATCATAAATCACACTGGGGAACCATTTGAGAAAAAATCCTGTTGAGTTAGATCTTTTATGCTGGTTAAAGTTAAAATTGGCAAGCTGATTCCAAAATTGCAGTCAGTTTTTTCCAGCACATTAAGTTTTTTTTCTCCACAGCTAACCCTCCAGACAAGCAAAATTCAATCAGTGGAAGCTGTGCAGAAAATTCTTGATGTGCTAGAAAAAAAACTGACTGCAATTTTGGAATCATCATGCCAATTTTAGTTTTAATCAGCATAGAAATCTAACTCAACAGAAATTTTTAGAAATTGTTTCCCAGTGTTTTTTACGAAAACGGGGATCCCATAGTTCAAAAACTTGACGTGATAGAGAAAAAGTGAGATCAGTTTTGGATTCTTCACCCAAATATTTAGTGACTGTCAGACCAAACCTAACAAGTGTTATCTGTGTTTTAACATCTTGTCAGTAGTGTTGGTATCTTTGTCCTTGTGGTGTTGGCTGTTCTGCTGACACATACTTTCACATGTATTACTTACATGGACCAACCAGCTGCCTTGACACCACTTCCCTGACATGTACAGAGCCACAGTGTGTATGTTGATTTCAGCCTCAGAGCAGGGCAAGGCTTAACAGTGCTGTAAGTGTGTGTAATCACATTCGCTTCGCGTGTGGACAGACCTCTGGGTCGTCATGGGTTTGACCACAAAAAGCCTGTTTGTTTGGTCGGTCAGACCTCTGGGTCCTTCCGTGCTAGAATGCTAATTGGAACTAGCATAAGCTGGCTAATGAGCGATAATTAAGCTGATGAATTAGTTTCAGAGCGTACAGCAGGCGATGTGGCAGCAGAAGAGGAGGAGTGAGATCGAGGGCTAAAAGATGGACGAGGACACATCTGGCTGCTCGCATACAGATGCTGACGCACGGTTTTCCAACATCGCTGCAGGGGGAAGAGGAGTGAAAGTTAGGGGACCACAAATGGACACAAACACTCTCATTCCAGTCACAGGCTACTGATTTCTCCTCTCAAACTCGTATCTGTCACTAAACGCATGTGTGCACACATTATCATCCTCAAACACACACACAGAAACATATGTGGATTCAACCCCCCCCCCACACACACCTCTCATCGAACCCACTCACACTCTCCCCTCTCATCAAACACACTCTATCTCAGTTAGTCAGGAGGCAGAGATGTCCCCTTTTTTACCCACAAACTCACTTAGCCTGCACATCTGTCGCACTCCCACGGGAACAAACACAACAATATGCTTCAACTTAGACACTTGTGTTTATGAGGAGTACACAGCTCCTGTTTAATTACTGCTGGAATCTGTCATTAGTCTGTTTGAGAGTTATTTACCAGATAAATGAGCACATCTGTGGCATGACATCCCCAATGATGAACATCTTTAACAATCATACATCCCATCTTAAAGGTTTATTACCATGTTGAGGACATCATGTAAGAAAATTAGACATTTTGATAGTTATAGATTAAAAATCGGATTGGTGTAAGTTTGGGTTTTTCTCTAAAGCTCCCACACAAACTCAGCCGAAACACAACACTGTGTTCTTCTTTACTTTAATCACCAGACCTCCAGACACCAATTTTACTAACACAAATGTACAGTAAACCCACTTTGGAAGACAAAGAAATTAGCGAGAGAGACGGCCGGGAGAGAGGTCCAGGAGGCTAATGTAACAACAGTCTCAATAAGCAGTAAATTGGATCTCTTTTTCTCTACTCCCTGGAAGACTCTCAGCCTGCTTGTGGTTTTATGTTTTCATCACCCCGAAGCTCCACATTCAGGCGCCTGCTTGGTGCCCACATGGCATCAGGACGACCAGGTGGCAGGCAGCCAACACACACCTTTAGGAATCTAATCTGGTGTAACAAATTACATTTACCTCCATGTTGCTCTGGATAGCTAACAAATATGAGCTACTTAGCGCGAATATTTCTGTTTAAGGCTATTTCATACCTCTACTTGATTTCATTTCACTTTTATTTGTGTATGACAAATTTTACTGTCTGCTCTACTTTCAAGCTGAAAATATTAGCATGCTAAGTAGTCTGCTGCTACTACGGCATTGTTTGTCTTAAAACATAGAATAACTTTCGCTAAATGTAATGTTTGCACAAAGAAATAGAAATAGAAAGCCTTTGTTGTTATTGTATGACTTGCATACAATGAAATTAGGTGTGCTACACCATTTCATGCTACATGTAACAGTAGAAAACAGCAATACAAAAAGTTACTAAAACAATAAACTGTATTTATCATATAAATATTTACATTTTATAAGGTAGAAATACATCAAAATAGTTATTTCCCCCTGGGTTGGTGAATTTTCCCATTAAAGCCACTCTAGCTTAACATACTCGCTGGAATAGCCTCAAACTTCTCTCCCTTTGTCCCAATTTATATTATCAAAACTATCATGCTAAAAAAAATTATGTCGTTTCCTAAACTCAATAATTCCAAAATCATAAATTACACAAACCTTTTTTAGTGTTTCTTTTGTCTTGAGGATGATGGGGATGCTAATTCTTTGTTAGCCATAATGGTTTAGCATAGTAACTTGTACCGAACTATAAAGTAAATTTATTACACATTTGAAATAGTTTACTCATAGAAATGAAAAAGTCATCAAAAACAAGTTAGCTTGAAGAAAACTCTGATGTACTTTGATGTAGTTAGCATGCTAGCCAAGGATAATAATATCTGCTTGCTGTATTTTAGAGTACAAATCATGCTGTAAAATTATTGCTTTAAACATTACAGTAAATTACTGGGGCAAGATATTAAAATATTTACGGTAATGGTACAGTCGTTTGCTGTTGAGAGTAATGTACTGAAAAAAGGCCTTTCCCATTGAGCTACTACAGATATTACGGTAAAATATTACTACGATAACCAGTTGGACTTCTTCTGTAAGAACAACATAGCTGAAGTTTTTTTGTGAGTGCTTTAAATGCGTTGAAACCATTGGACTTTTCTGGCATCCAAACCTCGTCAAGCAGAGCAACAGAAACTCCTGAGGAGAAAGTCCAGCAGTTGTTTCGTTTCACCTCATAAAGTAAAGGATAGAAACACTAAATACTTCCACTGCTTCTTGTTTTCTGCACCCTAACTTTGTTTTCCACTGTTTTCCCTCCAAATCTGACACATGTGAGCTCCTCCGATGGAGAATCCACTCGCATTTGTCACACAACCGCTCTGTTTTCTTCTCACCCAGCTTTCATTGTGTTATCTGTTTCGCACATGCGCATATTTTCAAAGGGAGATTCGCACACAATTGCAGGTGTGTGAAAAATACAAACACACACTCAATCACAGCCTGCAGGCTCGCAGCTCGGCTGTGGTTTCCCGCAATCAGCTCAAGGTCACGGCGAAGAAATAGTGGAGAGGTGCTGTTAGACAAAACAGCAAATGGAGGGGAAAGGAAAGGTGGGGAATAAGCTGTGACCTTCGAACTCTGCGTGAACTGAAAAACAGCGTGAGGTTCAGGAGAGGAAGAAGAGGTTGGGGGTGGGTGTACACAGCGAGGGGGGGGACCTCCTACTGCGACCTCCTCACCTCACTCAAATCTGGAGGCAGCTTGAACAGCTTCATAAAAAGAGAAAGATGTCTTTTTGGGAAACAGTGTGGTAATGAGGTTAAGCTGCGCAGCAGGCGGATCACATAGGAGGCACATTTTCTCAGACAGTCTTAAAAAAGTTTAAAAGTTTGACAGATAAGGTTAACTTGAAAGAAGCAGACTGCGTTAAAAGCACAGGAGACAGATCTGACACACACACATGGCGCGTAGGTTCCATCAAACATTTCACAGGGCTGTTGTGTGTTAAATCCACACATTGATATTCACTGCCATCAGATGCCAGCCTGTTTTGTTGGCTGTTATGCACACGCACGCAAACACTCGCACAACCAGACAGCGTCCAGGCAGACAGCTGGTGCGGAAATATGGGCCAAGATAGCTTCTTCGTCTCCATCGACAGGTGACGGAACGTCAATGTGAGGGCGTGCAGCTGTCGCTTGTTCAGGCCCCGTATGTGTCTGCGACTTTAACGGTGTGTGTCTGCATGTACATGAGTGTGTGTGTGCGTGCGTGATAATTGTGATATGCACCGTGCAGAACGTTGTGCATGTAGGTGTGAATGAGGGCGGGATTTTTATCACAGGCTGCCATGTTCCCGCACTTCATTAGAGCCCGGCTGAGGAAGAGACAAGGCAGCATCCCGGCGGCTACATCAGCAATCACCATCAAGTGTGTGTGTGTGTGTGCGTGTGTGTGTGCAATGGAGTGCTCGGCTTCCAGCTTTGCCCTGTCAGCTCGGTCCATATTCACAGGCGCTTGCAGAAGGCAGCATCAGCAATCACTGTCACACTTGTGTACAAGCTACGGTACATCCTCGGGATCATCGATAAAGTGGAGTGTGTGTGTGCAGTTTGTGTGTGTGTGTCCTGTAACCTTCACCTTCTAAAGACTACAGCTATGTGAAGAATGATTTCTTGCCACAGCAGTCTCTTAACCCCAGACCCGAGTAACCCTCGGGGCACATTATTTCCACATTTTATTTCTCACACACCAAAAAGAAATGAATCACTGGTGGAATCAGCCTCATTAAAAATCCTGACATGGAAAATTAATTATGGCAATATCTCAATGCTAATTGAGGTCTTAAGAGCACAGACACTGAGTTTTAGCTTAGAGGAGACGAAATATGTGTGAAAATATTTATTGTTTGTGGGTGAAAACTGGCAAAATGAGAAAAAAAACTGTAAGCTGGTTCAAAAAATCTAACCTAATGGTTGAAATTGCCGCGTCCAAAGTTGGGAAAACAAGATTCACTCTCAGCAGGTGATTTGCAGTCAGGTTTACATGTTGGCCAAAAGATCATCAACTTTGCACAACTTTCCTGGCTGCGCCCATCAAAATACAAAACATCCCTGAATAACTTTTCATCATAAGTGTGTCTGGTGAACACATTCTATTTGATAGTGATGGGACTAAAAAGAAAAAAAACAAAAACAAAAACAAAAGGGGCGAGTTTAAGTTTGAACCATGCAAGGAGTAAAAATCCAACTTTGACATCATAATTCTGAACTTCCTCTCTGGATTTCCCCATAACATTTTTAATATTGTTTATTGTTATTGTGAAGGTCTTGGTATGATAAAGGTAGCCAAAAAATTTCAAGCAAATTAGAGTATGAAAAAAAAGTCTTTTTTTTTGGCCACGCTCATTGAGTTATGAAAACTCATTCAATAGAGTTTCATTATCAGTGTGGCTAGTATATACACATCCAATTTGAAGATGATCCAAAAAAAAGTTGAGGGAGTAACTTGCTCAAATACATACCCTATATGTCATCAAAATCCAACTTTCAGCTGAAAATGTCCTGTTTGAAAGTAACTATGGGCATAAGGGTCTTTTTTGTAGGTCTTGGCAAGATACTTATGCACTAAAAATGTTTGGGCCTGTTGAGGATTTTCAGTCAAAAGGGGGCGCTGTGGGGCACATATTTTTGTGAGACCGGTAGATTCATACATTTTTCACTAACCCTAGAGCTTGTTGGGGCCTTAATAATGTAGAAATTGTGGGATTGAGGTGTTCAGCATCTTGGTAAAGGCTTATTGTATGAGGGGTCGTGAGGGACACTATTCAGAAATTGCCTTCTCTCTTTCAATGCAGCATCACACACACACACACATGAACGTACATAGACTCCAGCCTTACAAACCATCTGAACACAGAAAACAGCATCCATTCAGAAGGAAACACACAGATCGGTGCAGACACACACACACTCACACACACATGCCCAGCTGTGTGGTGGAAGCAGGTGTCACTCTCAGCTCATTACCCCTGGCAGGGTTGATCACCCTGTTTGGAGAGCAATAAGACACACCTCAGTGGAGAGATAGAGGGAGGAGGAGGAGGATGAGGAGGAGGGGAGAGAAAGGAAAAGGAAGAAAGGGGAGGAGGAGAGTATTAGCCTCTTGTTTTTGAGATAGAGGAGTTGAGGGAGGTGGGAAAGGAAGTTGTGTTGTATTATTTAGGGTGACCATATTCGAAAATCCCCCAAAAAGACCCCTACCTGGCCTTTCGGAGATAATTCAAGATCACCCAAAGATGCTCAAAGACAACAAAGTATATTCAAAGTTTATATTAAACTCTCATTTTTTGTTTGCACTGGACATTTTCTAATATGTGCATAAAAATAATGTATAGAAGCAAGTTTAGGCCAGATACAACTATGAAAATGAAAAACTAGCGTTGTTGAGATTTCTTTTTTTGCCCTGCAATAAATCTAAATTTTAGGATAAGACAAGACTATCTTAATGTTTGATTTTTTTTCTCTCCAAACTTTGCCTTTTCTCTCAAAATTTCAATTTTTTTTTCTCATAATTTTAAGTTTTTATCTCAGAATTCTAACTTCTCTGAACAAAAAAAAACTTGACTTTTTTCT
Source organism: Thalassoma bifasciatum (assembly GCA_008086565.1). Taxonomy (NCBI): domain Eukaryota; kingdom Metazoa; phylum Chordata; class Actinopteri; order Labriformes; family Labridae; genus Thalassoma; species Thalassoma bifasciatum. The sequence continues at coordinate 71,225 of RPOG01001469.1, read as the reverse complement.
CATAATTTTGACTTCATTCCTAACAATTTTGACTATTTATCTCAAATTTTTACTTTTTTTCCATAATTTTGGCTTTTTATCTCAAGATTATGACTTTATTATCTAAAAATTTAGACTTTTTATCTCACGATTATTACTTTTGTTCTTAATATTTTGACTTTTTTCCTCAAAATTTTGACTGTATTGTCTCAAAAAATTTTACTTGATCCCAGAATTCAAATTTTCTTCCCGCAATTGTGACTATTTATCTCAAAACTGTGACTTTTTTGTCACAGTTGTCAGAATTCTAACTTTTGATCTTAAAACTTTAACTTTTTTCTCAAAAGTTTGACTTTAATTTTCAAAATTTTGACTTGATTTACCCACAATGTTGACTTTTTATCTTTAAATTTCAGCTCATTGTTTAAAAATTTTGACAGCCCTTCTAAATATTTTGAGATATGGGTCAAAAAATTCTCGACAATCAAGCTTTCAATTTTGGATTCTTAACTGGCATTAATGGGCTTCCATATTAATGCCTCAGCACATGCTTCGATAAAAAGAAAAAATATAGAGCAAAGCTTTTTCATTAATATCTGTGGTCTGATCAACAAGCTGAGGAAAAACTCAGACATTTTTTGAGATCTGATAAAACTCCCTGGACATAATTTTACATCCTTAAAGTAGGACGTGTTCAGGCAAATGAGAACGTTTGGTCACTCCGCTCCAGCTGAGAGACCTCGACAGCCGGCAGCTGGTCTGAGAGGCGACTTCTCTCCTGTGGAGCCCAGTTCACCGTCTCTGTGCAGAGTTTAGTCTTCAACCCAGAGGCAGACGGTGCAGACTCCCTGTGGTGAAAACTAAAAGCCTCAGGTCTCATTTGTACCTGCGGCTATTTGTCTGACGAATATCCATTGAATTCTCTTGTCAATTGCACTAACACTTGATCATTTGTGTAATTTTCATCTATTTATCATGATGCTGGAGGATCTCTGCTGGTCTTTGTGTTTTTTGTGCGTATGCACTTGATATAGATGATTCATTAGTGTTGTTTATGTATTTGTTTGTCTCCAGCTGCAAACTAATTTCCCTGTGGGGACAATAAAAATACCTTTGACCTTTTAGTTGTGTGAAGAGGCTGTTCAGTGGAGAGACATTGAAGCAGAACATCATATTTGAACATATTTGTAGTTTTGTCCATCATTTCTATTGGTGCAACAATAAGTTTGAGGCTGTTTTATGAATAAAACCACTCACCTGACTGTTACTCTCTGTGTTCTTACTTTCAGTTTTCACTTCTTAGAAAGGGTTATATATTTTATGACTTATAAGAAGTCTTGTCTACAACCAGTCCAACAGGTCATATAACATGCTCTGTATCAACTTCCTTGTTTTATAATGGAGATAAATGAGATAAATCAGAATCGTTCCACAAGTTATGACCAACAGATAGACAGTTAACAGTTAAACAGCAACTTTAACTCATAAATTAAGCTGCCTTTGAACTTCTGTAAATAAAAAATAAATAAATAAAAAAATTGTTTTTCAATGTTTTTGGATTGCATTATATTCAAAAATCTGCAGGGCATATCTTCCTAGGACGGATTAGTTAAAGGTTAAAGGTTAAAGTGGAGCTATGCGAAATTAAAGCTTTAAAGTTCTTTTGGTGTGTCTCTGTTTTGGCGCCCCCCTGTGGACAAAGCACATCCAAACCTCTGATAATTTTTCTTTGCACATTTTTTACGTATCATCATTTTTTTGACAGAAATATCTTCAAACAGTCAAATGTATCATGTTAAAATCAGATGCTACTCAGCAACTTTGTTTGCCGCTGCCCCCTAGCAGTGATTTCTGGCATTAAAAATAAATATTTATGAATTAAAAATCTTCACATTTATGGTCTTGTTTGTTTCAGAAGCTTACAAAGAAGCACAAGTGTTGATTTCAGTCTGTTTTGTATCTGTATAAATAAATAAAAATAACGGGAGCTTTAATGTTGATTTATGTTGTGTCCCATTAAGTGGTACAAATATGAAAATGTGTGTCTCTTCAAATGATAAATTTAGCTGTCAAAGGCATATGAGTTCTGTTACGATGATAATAATAATAATAATAATAATAATAATAATAATAATAATAATAATAATTTGTATAGCGCTTTTTAGAACTCAAAGACTTTAAAATTTAAAAGCAGTACATAATCATGTACAAAAAGTAAGACAATTCAGACAATGAAAACAATAAAACAACAGTGCAATCACAGATTAAAAGCTAACTTAAAAGGTGAGTTTTTAGTAAGGATTTGAAGGATGGGGGGTCGGATATATTCTTTCAAAGTTTAAAAGTTCCTTTGATAAGGATAATTTAACATTTGATATGGTTTAAATTGAATGTGAGTAACATTTTTTGATATCTATGTACTGACTGAAATGAAAATATAAAGATTTAAGAAGAAAAAAAAAACTTCATGTGCATTATCTTCTGATCAGTACCAGCCTTTAATTTCCAGTTCAAGTTAGAAATAGCAGGTACCACAGATGAATGTTCTGTATGTTTTTCTGTGATTACATTCAAAGGCTCTAAAAGCGCATTGCTGTGAATAACATGTTCCCGTTTGTGCCGGTGAACTCAGACGTGTGCGTTTGTTGTGTCTCTGCAGGTACGACTACAAGGAAATGCTCCACAACTCCACCTTCTGTTTGGTGCCCCGCGGCAGACGACTGGGCTCCTTTCGCTTCCTCGAGGCTTTGCAGGTAAACAAGCGTACACACACACACACACATGCTCACACACACATGCTCACACACACTCAGGCTCCATTAAAAAACGAGTGCTACATATGCTGTAAATTCATGCCTAGCAGCCAAACTGCTGTGCAGAAAAAAGGAAATCCTTTCCAGCTCTCAACCTCCCACTTAGCATTTGTTTTTGTGGTACAACCTCTAGCATTTCAGGATCACTAAATCATTACCACCTTAATGCTCACACCAATAGCGTAATTAATATGAACAAACCAGCCCTTCGCTGAGAAAATAGTCCCTTTTGGTTTGTAACTGTTCATGCTTACTTCAGGTTATAATTTTGGTAAAATCATTTGCCAAATTAACAAATTACAGTGTGAGATGATCAAAGAGCCACCAGGGAAAGAAACCAGGTAGAAAGCTGTTGATTTTTGCTTGGATGTAAACCATAATTTGGAGTTAACAGCTGTTACATCCTTATTTTCAAGCAGTGATTCCCCATGTACCTCAGCAAAAAGACAATAGAAGAATCTTGCAAAAAAAGACAAAATCCATTTTATATACATAAAAGCTTGAGTAGTGATGTATCTTTCTTGAATCTTGAAAAGCAGCATTTGGAGTTTTATTGGGTTTATCATTTATTAAAAAGTAAAAACTGAAAGGAGTTAGCTGTATTTCATATATGTAATAGCGGAAGGAAACATCTGTTAATCTTTACACATTCATCACAGTGTTTTAATGGGAACAGAAACCAGGAGTGGCATATTTTGTTTCCTTGTGATGGACTAGTTGTGTTAACTTGAAGGAAGTGCAATACAGATGGAAGTTTTGGTAAGATTATTGTCAGTTCTAGCCTTAGAGAATGAATTAAAAGCTACAGTTGTTTTATTTTTATTTTTTCAAATTCCTTTAATTTTCAGTATAGGCCACATATGAACACACACAGACAAATTTTCTAACCTGACTTTATTCGCAATTTTTAACACCAACCTGGGTCAATTTAGTTTTGAGCCAGACGGTGTAGTCAGACTAGAAAAAAATGGTTCACAGCATGAAAAGTTTGTTTATAAGCTGGAACCCAAAAAAGCTGTTTCCAGCTCCTGAACTGTGACATTATTAATGGGCATACCATCGAGGTAAAGCACTGCCACTTTTGTTTCTGCTTAAACTGGTGTAAATAAAGGCTGATTTGCTAGAAAGCATCAAGGTTCTGAGAATCCAGAATAGAACTGGTTCTAAACCCAGAACTGTGCCAGTGTCAAAGCCTTCTTATGGCCCTTTTCCACTGACCCGTCTTGGCCCTACTCTACTTGACTCTACTTGCCTCTACTCGGTTTGTGTTGCATTTCCACAGGCGCGGAGTCATTTTGATTAAATCAAAGTCGTTCAGCGCAGGAGCGATCTGTCTGCCACGAGAGTCTTTAAGCACCAATCAGTCCATTAATCCACAGGGATCCAAAAAGGAAAACCAGTTCAAAGAAGAATGATTGATCAACTAAAAATCTCTGGTAGACCAGGCCCAAAAATCAAAAATTAAAGCGATCTCACTGGATCCAGGGAAGAGTTGATGTCAGGAAGCAGCTCCTTCGTTTTCCTCCGTGTACATGCAGCACAAGGCTGTTGTTTACCTCTGTTGTCATGACGCCCAACATTGAGCCGCTGTATTGCTTTAATGAAATCTTTTGAAAGCTTTTTTTTCCTTTAAAGACCACGGTGGCACATATGTTAGTACAACATTATGTTTGTTCCGCGTTATAGATGACATGTATGCATTTCTGCGCAACACTTTAGTGCAGCTGTGTTATAAGATCCACGCCCACCGTGAGTCTGTAGTCGGGCTAGAGGAAAAGGTAACCAAACCGAGTAGAGCCGAGTCGAGTAGGGCTGGAATTGTATCGTGGAAAAGCGCCATTAGTCAACTTTTGGCAACAATTCAGGGAGAGTTGACATGTGGTATGTGCACAGCAGAAACTATTGGGAAAATTTTTTGCTCTAGCTGGAACAATATCCATTGGCTGGTGGTGTTAACGTCACCCCTTGTTGTAAATTTAACTCTGTAATTTCATCAGGTCAAGTCCTGCTTCTTAATGCTATTGTGTAGCTGAATAACTGTTAATGTGTTATGTTCACATAACGGACACCTATCCAGACTTTTGTTCTGGGTGCTTATGTGTAGGTGAAAAACTGCGCTTTCCAGATTAAATGCCCGTTCTTGTCTTGGATTTTGCAAAATAAATATCTAATTAAGAACAACCTAAAGTCAAGTGCATCTTTTAGTCCAGTGCAACAAATCGTCCAATGGGATTCGTATATGTTTACTTGCTCTTCATGACACATTTTTTGACTGATGCAACTTATAAATGGACATTAAAAATTTGTCTTATGAAACTACATATCAGTCACAGTTACATTGACCTGTCCAAGAAAATGTCTTATTTTGAGATGTCAGAACCAGAATTGACACATGAATTGCTTGTAAAACATATGCCAAAGGGATTACAAATATTTGCTTATGGAGTTTCTTGAAATAAGAATAGTGTCTTTGTACAAGAGACTTAAACATAACATAAATATTTGCTCAAGTTTCAAACTTTGCAGTGTAACTCTGCAAAATGTCAGGAGTAAACTGTCCTGACATTTTCTGAAATTGTTCATGGTCCAGTGTAGATAATGGGGTTAAAAGTCGCGCACATGTTGCACTGAAACACAACCTGAAGTACTTTCCACCCATTTGCAGCAATTTTCTAACACTGCATCTGCGTTTACCTCCACTTGAAATCCACTCTCAATCTCACTTCACTTTTCTTTTCTTTTTTTTCCCTCCCATTCATTCATTTCTATACCTGCACTGTCTCTTCTGCATTGCTGCTGCACTGTCCTTTACCTCTCCTTACCGCAAACCGCCGTCCACAGAGTGCTCCCTCATAAGTGTGCTTATCTGGCAATCAGCTGCCACACACACATGACAATGCGCTTCACTCTGGAGGCAGATATGCCCTCTACTGTTTCCTCCACCTTCTTAACTTTCAGACTCACTCGTTCATGCAAACGTGTAGAGGAGGAGAAGGTAGAGAGAGAGAGGATTCACGGGCGTCCATCTTTGCATGAGAGAGTGTTTCTGATAGAGGTCAGATACGTGCGTGTGTGTGTGTGTGTGTGTGCGTGTGCCTGGGGTTGTTTATGTGTCGGTGTATATCTGTATGCATGGGATTGTGCATGTGTGTGTGTGCGTGTGTGTGTGTGTGTGTGTGTGTGTGTGTGGAGGAGACAGCAGCAGCAGAGCCTGCAGGCCAGCTCTGGTTTAGCTGACACCTTTACGACCCAGGAGTGACAGGGCCGTCATTACATCAAACTCCCGCCACGAACACACACACACACACACATGCACGCTGAAACACACACAGCAGCTGTTCCCTCTACCTCTCTTCTCATCCCTCCATCCCTCTGCCACTCCTCTGCCAAAGGTCACATTCAGCTCCTCTACCTCCCCCCTTTTTCATCTTTTTTTAAACATCTATTTATCAGCTTTCTTCTGCCGTTTGATCTTTTTTTGATATTGCTTTTCTCGTCTTTTTTTTTTTTTTGACTTATTGACTTTCAAACTCGTGAAGTCACCGCTTTAAATATTAAAGTGTCAACAGGTGCGTCTTCAAAACAAAAGAAAATGGGCATCAAAAAATGGCTTTTATGTTGACGTGAAAACAACTCAATGTGACAGACTGTTGTTGTCTTTGACTCCAAAAGCTCGGAAACAATTCAAGCATTTTTAGAAATCGACCTAACACAAACAGAACCAGAGACAGAACAATTAATCACATTTTTAGAGACTTTTCTTGTACATATGGGATCACGTGTCACAGCAGAATGGATAAATGTTTTCTGCTATGTATAAATCCAGGCTGCCTACTTTTAACTTCTATTTTTACTTCAAAATATCCCACTCTTTGTGATCCTCTCTCCAACAAACGACTGCTGTTTGCTTCATTTTCATATCAGTCATCATTTCACTTAAATTCTCCCTATCTGGGAGTATAAGCCGCCTGCTTATCTAGATTGTAAGTTCAAGCTTATATCTGTTATCTGATCAAAGAGCTGAGTTGTTTCAGGCTCCTATTTGATCTTAAGTTTTCGAACTGTCATCGCAGTGACGTATTTATCTACAGATGACGACTTTTTATGTCAGGATTTTTAAACTTCAAAGCCTCACTTTCTTTTTTAAAGATGAATAGTGGGTCAACTTTCAAGGTGTAGAGTGGAAGAGGTTGAAGACATAGTGATCTTCCACAGACTGCAGTCCCTAGTGGTGTCTTTAAAAAGGGGTATTCTGCTCTCTTTTATTTCAAACATAGATGTGAAGTAACAATGCTGGAAGTCCATGCTCAATGTGTTCATATTTTTAAACTTCTACATATTCATATATTGTTAGAAATCCCAGTTTCAAAAAAATTAACGAATAGCACAAGATCTTCAAGAGACTTGCAGAAATGATGAGGTCATCACATTGTTGGGTTCAAGCACCCAACTGGCTATCAGTTGCTGCGGGTGTCGAAAGAAGCTCCAAGGCACAGATACTCAGTTTATGCTTTTGCAAAAGGGAAGTCTGGTCAGAGGTGCATCCAGCACTCTGACTCCCATCAGCTTCGAAGACTTCCCTGTTGTTCAGCTCTTTTCTTCACAGTGAAATCATCATCTGGGCGTGATCGTATAGTTATTAATCATGTAAAAATCAGCAGTTCGCAGGCAGATCATATTTGAATGGACATCATGTAACCACATTGTGTAAACAGCTGATACCTACTTTCTGCATGAGCAGTCTGTCCTTGACATCAGAATGATGACATAGATTACAAGCATAGCAGTACAGCATTTCTCCATCAACATGAAAAGATCTAATTGCTGCATGATACATTTAGAGAAGGACCTCAATCATAGATGTATATAAGAAGGCTAGATGCCTTAAGGCGGAGTCAGTAGCGTCGTCACCGTGGCGACCATCTTGGAACAGGCCTGCTCTGTACTGTAGTCAATGGAGAGGATGATGATTTACTCACTAAAACACTCGTAGCTCGCTCAATTCTCAACAAATTTACAAACGGATTGGTTTATTACAAACTTTATTCACATGGCTATGATTCAGAAAATTTTTCAAATTTTTTCTTTGAAAATATTCATAAGTTTGCAAGTTAATTAGCTACATTTCTGACGTTTATAACAAACCAAACCGTTTGAAAATTGGTTGAAAATTGAGCAATCTACAGTTATTTCAAAGTTCATGCTCCACTGACTGTAATGTAATGAATGATCGAACATCCCTGTTCCAAGATGGCCGCCACATGACGACATTACTTCCCATTGTCTAACAGCGCACGCGAGGCATCTAGCCTTCTTATATATATCTATGGCCTCAATCACCAAGGTCTGCTCCTGAAGGCTGACCAATTAGAAGAGAGGGGACTTATGGAGCCTTAAAGAGACAGTATCTCAGGGGGCTATTTACACGACAATGGTTTTTGGCCAAAATTCAAAGGTATTGTTGTGTTTTGGCCTCTGTTTTACCTAAATGTCAACCTTAACTTTGAAAACCAAGTTATGTCAGAAGGTGGTTTCTCAGAGCTTTGGGTGCACTTGATGTTTGGGGCTCACCTCTTGGGAAGACTGTTTGAAAATCCAGGATTATGTACTCTATATCCATGTCCAAGATATGGGAAAGCATTATACTCCGTCTTTGATAATATCAACTAATTAAGATGATGCTATGCCTGTGTTGTGTTAGTTGCTTGTTCCACTGCCCCCAAGTGGCCAAAAAAAACACTGTACGCAGCTTTACTTCCATAAAGAATATAACCGATTAAATCCAAGAGCCTGAGTTTCTGAATCAGAAGGGAGATAAAATGGTGAATCTGTTATAAATCAGTTTCAGGCAACTGTGTAACTCTTACTTCCAGCTTTGAATGAAATATGTGCTCTGAAGACAGTATCCAATGCTGGTATCTATTAAGACAACAGTAAAATTCAATTCCAGTAGATGTGGCACTTTTTCTGCATGTATTTGTCTTCAGATCCTTCCTTGGCTGCTACAAGCTGAAACAAATTTTTCCTATGATTTTACAACAAAGACACTTGAAAATGAAAGAAATTTCATTTTTCGCCAAATGGGGAATTTGGGCACTTGGTTGCTGAAAAACACAGATTCATCAATTTTATCACATCCAAGTGACTGTGATGTTTAATGAAGAGAGAGGCAGATTACAGCTTTGATTATCAGGATCTCAAGAAGCAAAGCGTCGTTTAGCTGAAGCTGTGATTGTGTTTGCAAAGAAGTGTGTACAAGCTTTCCTGTGTGTGTTTCTTCCAGGCTGCATGTGTGCCGGTGATGCTGAGTAACGGCTGGGAGCTGCCGTTCTCCGAGATTATCGACTGGAACACAGCCGCAGTCATCGGCGACGAGAGGCTCCTGCTACAGGTAACAGCTCCAGGACTTGTCCGAAACCTGCACCAGCTCTGTGTGTCACTTGGAAACAGCACCAGAGGGAAAACACGACCCCCACACACACACCTGAAACAAAAACCTTCTCCTACTGTCAGAATCCTAAGCATACACTCTCTTAGTTCACTGATATTATCCTGCTTTGTTTTGTTCTCCAGTGGAGTGGTTGTCAGCTTGATGAAATTCAAGCAGTGTACCGAGTCCTTGACTGCTTGAAAATGTCACTCAAAGCCTCACATTGTTATACGAGGGCGCAAATAAATAGAACGAGGGAATGGATTTAGCTGAAAATTGCTTGAACTTCATGGGGGGAAAAGTAATTATATGCCCATTAAATCTTAATTTGAATGAAGTGTGTAATAATATTGTTTGACATTGAGTTATATAATGAAAGAGCTCAGTGTCTGCTGCAGTAAAGAGCCTCAGCTCCTCATACATTTACCTGTGTCCTTGTGTTTGTTACAACAACACAGGCCAAGATGTCTCTCATGTGTTGCTTTTCAATTAGTGACATGAATGAATATCTTTTATAGGACTAAGATAGAAAAAAGATTATCAAATCAAGGGGCTGCTGAAGCATTTTAACTTCATAGTTGTTGCTTAATGTTTCCCTTTAATCCCTTGAGCTTGGTGCTTCATATATTGAAAAAAAAAGTCTATTATGATCTTATTACGGCTCCTCTCTGGCCATTTTCACGGAGATAAACTGTCTTATTTACACAGTTTCAATTTATATAAAGACTTTTGTTGCCCTTTTTGAGGTGTTAAATACTAATTCTGGTTTATCTGAAGAATTTAACTCACCCAAATCTTTCACCTTGTTTCACTCGATCAGAAAAACATTTGAGGAACTTGTGTGAAATGAAAACATGGCTCTTAGTTAAAGGTTTGCCTGAGGTAAAATGGGCTTAGAATTCTGGCTTTGAATAAGTCAATAAAGAGCAGACCAACGCTACATACCAGCCAATTATATTTCTGTGAAAGTGGCCCCTGGCTTCAGTCCAAAGTGAAAAAACCTCCAAAGCTCGGTCTGAAGGTTCATTTCTTTATTCCTCAGGGAAACATTCTCAGCACAAGGTTTCCAAATACTTGTTTGTTCTGTTTCCAACCACAACCACCTGTTTGCTTACGGCCTTCCTTTGTTGATGGAGTTGCATGGTTGTCATGGTGAGGGTTGAATCTTTTATTTAAGTCATGTGGTAGCAGTCAGTTATATAAGGTGATTAAAACTACAACGCATAAATCCCATCTGATACAAGATGTAGTTAAAGGCTTCAGATATAACATGAAAAGTGGTGTTAAGATAGATTCTTTAACATTTTGAAAATTGTGTTCCCCAAACTTTTTTACAAATGCACACATTTTGTTTGGCTTACACATTGAGAATACTTTTTTAAAAAAGAAATAAATGCATTTAACAAGTCCCCTGATTGGATCATACCATCACCAAAACAATGAACAATCAACAATCACAAAACAAAATGCTTATATATAAGGAATTTAACAAAATAGTATATTGGCTTCAGTCTAAGGAAAATACAAGCATGGCGAACGTTTATACTGGACTCACATTGGTCCTCACTTGGTGCGGTTGGGTTTAAGAGCCTTGAAAGGGTCACTTCACTTCCTCTACTCTGATTTTCACCACATGCTTGAGCCTGTGGGGCTTTTGGTTGCCATCTGGTTGGAACAACACATTTTTTTTTTTTTTAAATTTGCCAAGTGTCTATGACAGAGACCTAATCTCTCCCGCTGTTCACGCCGGGCATGACATAGCAGAGCTCCCCCATGTGGCTCAAATGTGTATTGCAATCAAAAATGTACTACTGTAAATACTGTAGTGTACACATCCTGAAATCTAATTAGGTGATCCATGAAAAATAGTTGGACGATGTAACAGCTCTGCAAAACTGGCAAGTTGTGGTTTAGGTCCGAAAGCCACCTTCAGTGCCTTTGTCTTTAAAAGAGTCAATTATTTGCTTGTAGTAAGTTATATTTGGAAGTTTGATTCTTTTCTGAAATCTCCCTGCCCTTCCACGTGCCTGCATTGAATCTGAAATAAAACCTAAGACCAGAGAAGCACATTTCCCTTCTTTTTTATTTGCTTACATGAACAGCCAAGGCAGGAAGAACAACAGCAAAGACCTTGAGGGGTTTGGAGGAGAACAGGCATCAGTTTTATCAATGAGCTGAAGGAGTGTATGGGGCGACACCATCAATAATGCAAGTCTTTTAGTCCGTATGCCAAGACTTTGAATCCACGTGATGGCGCCAGTGCAAGATTTCAGTGCCTCATAGGAGTTGTTTTGGCTTCACTTTTGTCGAGACATGTCGTCCAATGGGATTTCCAAAAAAATATGACATTTGACTCAAGCGTTCCTTGATTACACTTTAGAGATCTTTAAAGTTGGAGTTACCAATCCAGGAATACACAAAAACAATTTCAAGCTAAAGGTTCATAAGGCCTCCACACCAAAATGTGCTTTCAATCTTCCTGTCCCAGATAAAGACTGAGAGCTGACAAACTCCTGTTTTCACAGATTCCCACCACCGTGCGCTCCATCCACCAGGATAAGATCCTCTCCCTCAGACTGCAGACTCAGTTCCTCTGGGAGGCCTACTTCTCCTCCGTGGAAAAGATCGTGCTGACCACACTGGAGGTGAGGACTTAACACGCACCAACGCACACAGCCACATGCGCTTTTGGCCTCTCTGTTGTCCTTTCTTCTCCTCCCCCATCATCAATCTCTCTCTCACACAGGGCTGCGGTGTCACAGAGGACTCTCAGCAATCTTTATTTCAGGCTCAGGCCGCTCTTTGGTGTCTTTGGTGTTTAAAAAGAGTAAAAAATAGTCCTCTACAAAGACGAGGAAGAAAGTCTTACTCATGTCTAAAGACTCATATTTGTAATAGCACCATTTATATAACAGGTTTGAGGTGCTTTTGGTCCAAAAGTGACACGAACTTCAAGTAACTTCTTTTCAAGGAGTTTCTCTGAGGTTACACAAACCAGGCCATAGAGGGGGAAAACATCGCAGTATTACAGGTAGACAAGTGCAAAAGCCATTCAGAGAAGATGACGTCATAAGAACCATTTCCACCAAGGGGTTCACTTTGGTTCATTTTGGTATGGCACTCATTTCGTGGCATTTCCTTTGACTAAGACCAGGTTAGGTCCCCAAATTACCCACTCATACTGTTCCACTTTTTTGCTTGACAAACTGGTCTGACCCCAGAAAGTGGAGCTAGAAACATGGCAGTCTGTTGATCAGTCAAAAGAATTGTCATTTTCTATGCCACAGTTATAATAGAGAGCCAAAGAGCCACATACCAATCACAAAGAAGACAAATTGCCGGAATAAAATGTACAAAAATGGCACATGAAAAAAGACAGTTCTCCCTGTTTCTCTCTTTTTTTTTGGTCAAACTGCTGGACGAATTGATTCCAGTGTTATGGTTAATAAATTACTTAGTATTGTAGCATCCTGGCCATTCCCAAGGGATTGTGGGAATATTCTTTTACAACATGTTTTTGTTGTTAGTTCTAGCTGGTTCTGCATTTTATTGAGTGGTTTTCACTCTTTGGGTTATATTTGAGTATAAGTCGACCCAGTGGTGACTTGGGTTATGTTTCTGGAGGACAACTGTGAGTTAAGTGAGTTTTGTCAGCGGTTAGGCTCATAGGAATGCACTGTCATGTTAATACTACTTCCTTTTTCTTTGATTGAAGAGAGACAGCTGACTATTCCTATCAGTGTTGTTCCTGTTATACACCACAGTATTTAAATTGCTAAGTGAGTGGTTCATTTGAAATACAGGTCTTAATGATTGTGTTTAATGCTAAAAGTAAAGCGGTCTCTAATTATTATTTCAGTGAATCCTCAAAATTTCAATAATTTATATTTTCCTTTCACAAAGTGAATTGGGGTTATCAAAGTCTTTTTCTGAAGATTGGTCTAATAAAAGTGGTGGGTGGGCTTATATTCAAGGTCATCCTATATTCTGGTCAATACGGTACATTTAGGTCCTTGCTCCTGAGGTTTAACAGCACATATTTTCTCAAAAAGTCCCTGGTTCCTGAGAAAGTTCCTGCTGTGGAAAAGCATACAAACTTTACAAACTTTAAAAAGTTTTCCCAGCTGAAATGACAGATTCAGGCTGAGTGTCACTTCAGGTTCACAGAAGCATCACTCCTTCCTGTGACCTCCTCCTGTCATTTTATTAACAACAACTCAGTATTTAAGAAAAAAAAAGTTCTGAGTGGGAAAAGAGTTCATCCATCTAGGCTCCTTCCTCATTATTCAGTTTAAACAAGTTGTTTATAGATGCCGGGATAACACCTGGGCTTAGCGCAAGCTTCACGCTGTGCTTACAAATGTCTCCTTCTCCCCGCCTCGTCTCACACCGAGTATCCCATCACGCATTTAATTTCCTCTCTCGCCGCGTCTGCAAAGCCTCAGAGCGATATCCTTGTCACTGCGACAATCCTACTTACAGTAAAACCTCGTAAAATCTTACATCTGAATTTGACTTTTACACACATACACACACGTTATCTATAGTGTGTGATGTTAGCTAGCTCTGTTTGTTATCTCACACACACACAGAGTTAGAAACACATCTCCATATGTCAAGGTGTGTCGGCGTGGATTCAAACGGCACCACCCAGGCATAACCCCGCTGACATGATGTCACAGCACACTAAAGAGCAAGGTGACACGGCGAAAGCCTGTGACTCAGACTGTGTGAGTGTGTATTTCAGAGTGTGTGTAAGTTTGTCAGTTTGTGTTAGCAGGGGCGAAACACTTAATCTTGAGTGACTTTACTGTAAAAAAAAAAAAAAGAAGAGTGTGTGAGGACAGGAGAGTGGTGGGTGAAGGGGAGATGTGGTGACATATGTAAATGGCGTTGCAGCGGCAGCCCTCGAGATAACGAGAGACATGGTTTATTCATCCTGTCGATCCTCCCTCCTCCTCCACCTCCTCCTCCTCACTGCAGATCCACACACACACACACACACACACACACAGTGAAATCTTGACAGATTGAATCTCCTCACACACTCTCACCAGCACCCTCTTTATTGACTTCCATCCACTCCAAACCTGCGTGTGAGCAAGCAGGAGACACCTTTCCCACCTATCACGCCGTGTTTCCTGTCAGGCACAGGACACATTTCGACCAATCACAAGGTCAATATAGCCTGGCTTGGCCTGTTCCTGCCACTACACCCATTAAACCCACCTATTAAACCCTGAGCTTGCACTGTGCTCCGGCACAAGCAGGATTTATCTATCATGCTCTAATTGGTTGATTGTGGCTGTTCTGGGCTGAGATTGAGTCGTCCATCATGTCCCGACTGAAGGGGCTCGCCGACGGGGGAGGAGCTGCAGCCAGGCGAGCAAAATTGCCCCTCATAAGGTGTAAAGGCCCCGGGTTTTAAGGGTGGCAGGGTGTGTTTTTATAGAGAAGTTAACGGATTCTGAGTTAATCTGTTCAGTGGAGGTAAATGGTTATCGACTACCCTCAGGAAAGAGTAGAAAAACCTCACTAGGTGCTATTTTTTCCTGCCAGCTCCTCCTTCCTGTAATGAATTTTTATGCTCTTAAGTCAATATTATTACAGTACGCCCCCTTTAGCTAAATCATTAACTCTTTTATAATTCAGCTATCGGCTGCTCAGCCGCCTGACTCCGGTTACCCCTGAAGTTGCTCTTAATTCAGTCAGTCAGTCAAGTGAGTTTTTTTAAAGTCTTAATGTGTTGATCAGACTTCATGCTTTTACTTCTGGTCCTCTGAAACAACTTTAATAAAGTTATACTGAAAGATTGGCAAAAATAATCTCATTGCCATTATTCCCCCCATATAACTAGTGTGATTCATTATGCAATATTTATGTGCCCTGTGCATTCTTAAACAAACACAAGCAATAACAAAAGCACTTTGATTACATTGAATGGGAGGATCTTTGTTTGAAGGATTTTTTTTTTAATCTACAATTTTTGCCTCTTTTGGTCACTTTTCACTCTGCTGCCAATTTGGACTGTTTTTTAGCTGCTTTCTGTCTATTTTCCGAGTTTTCCTCCAATTTTCATCCCATTTTGCTGCTTTTCAACCATTTTTGGCTCCTTAAACTTATTTTTATTACTACATCAGGCCATTTTTGCCACTTTTCACCACTCAGATTGTTGCTCTTGCAAAGGTAGTTTTCCACAACTTGGCTCTTTTGTTGAATTTGGTTGAGTTACACTTATTGGTATTCTGACATATTTGAAGTTAAAGAAACATTGGATGCCTGCAGTTGGAATACTGCACCTTAACCGTGCTGTATGTCTTAAAAAAAAAAAAAAAAAGGTTCATCAAACATGCTTGTGCTGTTATTGCAGACCTTTGAGATAAAACCAAACCTGGGAAAAATATGCAACAATTTTATCGCAGGATCAGGATCTAGACTTTATCACGTTTGTTTATACGACAATTTTAAAAACATTTTAGACTCCAAATATCTCTGATCCTGCATTCTGAACCATTTTATGCGTCAACTTTTGTCTTTTTTTGACCATTTCATATCTTTAATTGTTTTTCGATCCTCTTATGTGATTTTTTTTAATTCTAAACAACTCATGAAACACATTTCACATCATGCCAAATGCAATTAAATGTCAGCTGTAAAAGTTGTTGAGCTATTGCAGATTGTACAGAGCTTTAGCTTTATAAAGATACCTATTCACAGTCCAAATCTTAATGAGGTGTTACCAGATATATTAAGATTTATTTCAAGCACTTGACCGAAACTGTAAATGTAAGTAATTAGTACATGATTAATTTAAGTGACAAAACTAACACATGGTAAGATGAGAGCTGGGGGCTGCTTGAAAGTAGACAGCAGGCCACAATTGGCCCCTGAGCCACAGTTTGGACATCCCTGTTGTATAGCAAACAAAAAAAGTAGTGGCAGGACTACAATTAAATGGAAATAACATCTAAATAGACTCTTAACACTTAATGTTAATTAAGATAAACCAACTTTGTGTTTTCTCCCTGATGTTTTGTTAATTTCTGTTGCTGCCTCGTGAAAGTAAAACCTATTGACTACTCTACAGGAGAAGTAAAAAAACAAACTCTGGGGCTGTTTTCTTCTTCATTCACACCCTCGCCTTTAAATTTTAACTTTTTATGTTTCTATTCCAGTATTTTTACAGTACGCCCCCTCCAGCTATATCATTAACTTTTTTTTTTTACAATTCAGCAATCAGCCTCCTTTTACCTCCTTCCATATATCCGTCCCTTTGAGTTGCCAAGCCAGCAGCCGTCACCCCCTGATTCAGTGGAGTCCATAAAACATGGCTGCAAACCTGTGTCTGTTTTACTGAACCAATTTAGCATGGCTCAAGGGCAAGGCAGCAATATCTCTTTCCCCACCGCCTGGAAAAAAACCCAGCAGGCGACTGTTTGAGTGACTGCTCTATTTGTGCACAGAAAGGATTGGGGCAGCTCTGACTGACTGGTGCTCAGATACAGCTGATGATGACTCCGTCTGCATCCTCTCTCTCTGACGGCCTCTGACTTCCTGATCTGTTTGCATGAAAAAGAAAAAAGCCTCTGCTTGGTTTGTCTGCGGGGAAAATATTACACAATAAGATATATTTCCTTCGGCTCGGCTTTGTGCCACTGCAATTCACTCTTGACACGATCAATAGCTGCTATTGAGGTGATACAAAGCAAACATTTGGAAAGCTCAGCCGGCTTCTAACTTTCTTCCAACGCCTACGGACTCACTTTTATAACAGTTTCTCTGCTCCTCTTATTCACCGACAGGGTTTTGAGTAATGCTCTGAATACCATTTTGGTATTAAAATGGGTTATTGGAATTCAGAAGATTAACTTTGTTGGTATTAATTCACATTTATGACTATCTGCTTCATTTCTTGCGTTTTTTGTGTGAAAATTTTGCAGTGAGAGAGGTTTTATAGGTGTAATTACAAGGCTTATTGATCAAATCCAACATATTTTATCCACAAGGCAAATATTTGTTCCTTTAATCATAAGAATATTTCAGATTTTTATGAGTCTTTTGTGAACTGAGGGAAATATCATTTGAAAGAGGTGATTATGGTTGATGTAAATAGATTCTATTTTTCTTTGCAGAGTCTGAACAGCAAAGAAGTCTTATTAAATAACAAGATGATAACTTCCTTGTATCACAGCGGGTGACCATTTATTTCTTTGCAGCTGTCAAAGAGACTCAGATCTTTAAAGTCACGATTTAAAAGCTTCAATATCAGACCTTAGTTGTGTTTGTCAGTTTCTCAGAAGATAGAGATTTTTTTAATCAACAGTCCAACAAAGTAACAGATTCTAACATTATTTTGGTAATTCAGCACAATCTTTTACATTTGTTATTTGAAGTATGTCTCTGAGATGAGCTTCAAAAGAAATCAATGACTCTGCTCTGTGAAAAGCAACAATAGCCAACTGTAGAGTTGCAGGCTGACAAGAAGAGCAACAGTAGTTAACTGGAAGTATAAAACAAGATGTGAGTCAGAAAAAGTTGAGTGAGTTGTTGATTTGTCATAGCAACATGAGTATTTACACATTTAATGCCCTAAAACACACCGGGAATGAATAACTGTTGCTGTGGATGTACCATGATGTAAAGTGGACAATCAAAACATATTTATTTACTCAAAAGTTACATTTACCTGTGAGAGATTCCCAGTTTTTAGAGTCTGGACTCTGCTTGTTGATGAATGGTATCTTTTTAAATTGTAGTGTGCTGCATTTGCCAAATCAATGTGCCACATACTGTGAAATCAAAACCATTAAATATGTCATTATTTTTCCGTGTGCAGGGTCTTGATTGTTTTCAGCATTAGTTCATGATTCAAAAACCTTGTAGTGTCACAGGTTTAAAGATTTACATTCATTGACTGCAATCATTTCAAACCATTTCATCTTTGTGTACAGTTGTTTTCACTAATTTTTACTCTTTTTGGTTTTTCTAAACTGTCTTCACCAACATCCTTGTACATGAGGGGAGCCTCAGTTATTTTCAAGGCTCAAATTAAGTTTTAGTCAGGTTCCCTTATAAAAAGCTTAACAAATTTCCTGTTATAGGTTATATTTTACAGTATACCTCTGTTTAGAGGGCTGGAATGTGTAGTGGAAAAGCGCCATTAGTGTTGGGTGTTTTGGGAACTCCCTGCCCTTCCATGTGCAGATGTGGAATGCCTAAGTCTGAAACACCCGTTTTGCTATTCGCCAACTAGATGAATAATTGTTATCAGCTGGAGCTCAATTATCAGAAAACTCAGTTGTTACCATGAAATTGGTCTTATCTGGTAGTGCTGGTCTGTTCTAGGAGCTCCCTCTCCTTCCTCTGGCATATTAAAAGCCTAGAACGCCCATAAAATACTGTAGCAAGGACATGTCATATAGAATTTTTAAAATGAAGACGCTTTTAGTTCACGCACACTCTAACATCTGTGTCTTCTTTCTTTGTAGATTATCCAGGACCGAGTGTTGGGCCACGGCTCCAGAAGCAGCCTGATGTGGAACAGCCACCCTGGAGGCCTATTTGCCCAGCCACAGTACTCTGGATACCTTGGAGACTTTCCTTTCTACTACGCCACGCTGGGTCAGTAACACACAAACACACTCACAAATACAGGGGTGTATTTGTACCCATACAAAGTGCTGTTACGTGACAGCAATCACACCTCCTCACACCTGTGTGGCAGTGAACTGAACCACAGAGAAGGGTCAGAAAAGTTTCTCTCCAGACTTCCCAAGCATCAAGCAGATAATATTTGTCAAATTTTGGACAGAAAGGCTTTCAGAGGTTTTGGTTCAGCTCAGTTTGAACGTTTGGACAGCAGAAATACGGCCTCTGGTCCTGATCTACTGCCCCCTCTAATACCTAGCGGGAAGTGGAGTGGAGGAACGGCCTTTGACGGATGTTTGTATTAGTCCTGCTGACACACCCGCCCGTCCATCACTGTTTTTTGAGTCAGCACTGCTACCACTAGCTCCACCACTGCTGCTGCTGCTGCCACAACAAACGAGGCCAATTCCTCCCGCTATGGTTCAGCAGCACTGCGCCTCCCTCTGCTGTGTATTTGTGACCCTCTCCAGCCTCTTCATCCCTCACTCCTTCACTCCATCTTCATCCACACACACACACTCTAACATACAATAGCTCGACTGTCCAACTCCAGTTGATGGAGCACTCAGGGTGGAGAGCTGATGTAAAAATGTATGAGCGAGGTGACAGGCAACAATTACAGTGTCCCAAAGTTGATTTGTTTTTTAAAGACAGAGAGAGAGAGAGCGATTAAAGCGAAGATGTGCTTTTAGAAGACAAGGTGGCTTGTCACTGATGAAAGGTTGAATCAGAAGAAGGAGAATTTCTTCACAATCAACACTTCTTCCTGTCCTCCAAGAGACAATATAACAAACACAGACTCACTCATCATGCAGATTAACTCTCAGCCACACACAGTAGGAGCTGAGTTTGTTTTTGTTGAATAATTAATGGGAATGTTTCATTTACAAGCCTGAAAATGCAGAATTCTTTGAGGCTGATTACAATAAAATGCTCTAACAATGAAAAAAATCATTACTTTTTAATTCTAACAGTCCACATAAAGGTTTGTTACAGTTCAACACCATTCAACTTAATGATCAAAACTAGCAATAAAGAGTTAATTGAATAACATTTCACAGAGATAGTAGTTAAAGAGGCCATTTAAATTCTATAGATGTACACCGCAAAACTCAAGTGCAACTGCAAGTTAATGTCAGAAAAATGCAGTACTATGGTCGACTGTTGTATAGTTGTTTAATTTTTCTCTTAAGATCCAACACACAGTGATATTGTGCTTTTTCATAGGTAAAAAAAACATATATGAAGTTGAGATATTGGATGTTGATGCTAAACTTTGGCAACATTTCACATTTTGAGTTTAAATTCTGTTGGCGTAATCTCAGGATTAGACTGCCTGCTGCTCGAATAGCTCGATAAAAACTCACATGAGAAATTAGAAAGAGGTACACGAGACCAGTTGTGACATCACTGATTGGTAAATCTTTTTTTATGAGCAAATGAAACAAAATACTCTGTAAACAAGGGATTTTCTTGTTGTTTCCAAATTTCCTGAATCAGATTTAAGGCCCAAAACATGCAGCCATATTTCATGATTTGTCATTTCAAATGGAAAAAAAAAATGAAGCTTAGCACAATAGCAACAACTTTGTTGACTTGAAATAGTGCAGTGATTCTTCTTACATTAGTATAAGTCAAAAAATAGTGCCCATTCCTAATGACTAGTTCAAAAATTCACAGGAAACGTAAGCAAGATGGACACACAATTTGTTCTGTTTGTGATGTCACCAATTGGTAAATCTCTTTTAAAGACTGTATTAAGTCATTGGCTACCTTTGAAGTCTCTAGATGTCAATCATGTTTTTCAACGGGACGGGCTGAGGGATGAGCCGGCAGAGCTCATCCATCAATATCAGGCTTGTAAACTTGTAAACTTAAGTACTGACAAATTGATTCCAGTAGGTGACAGCAGTGCTCTCTTTGGGTGAGAGATCAGCAAAGATTCTGAGAAGAGACGACAGAAAGACAATGGCAGACATTGCTAGTAGGAAAAGTTCAGGCAACTCACACTCAAACATTGTATGTGTTGCATTTGTGAGAAAAGATGACGGCAATCATGAAGAGGTTCAAAGAGTAAAAATGTAAAAAGTAATAACTTTCTCCATTTCCTGGTTGAAAATATGTTTTTTGCTAAACCAGCCAATGTGCCAATGCCAATTCTAATGAATGAAAAAAAGTAGGAACAAACTTTTTCCCTAAGAAAGAAGAGTCTACTCTCACTTTTGGTAGTTTTAGCATTTACATCGTTATAGAAGACAATAGTCTATGGGTCTTGAAAGATCAATCACAGTGCCAAATAGTTAAACATGATCTTTACCACCAGATTTCTCGTGCTTTGTTTTTCATTGACAACACAAAATCTTCAGCTTTCAAAACGTTAAGTCATATTTTTATTTAATTTAGAATAGAAAAACAATGGTTAAATCAGTTTTGACAACTTTGTAGCATGGCAACAGTGGAGGAGACTTCTCGAAAGCAGTCACAAAGCAGTTGGCTGGTAATAGTTTGGATTTAAAGTGACAGCGATGAAATGAGCTGTAGGTCACACATGTGGGTCAGAGAGGTTTGAGATGGAAGGTAAAACCTTAAAATGAGGATAATTAATTCTCTTTAAAGATAAGTTTAAATGTTTTTAGTGTAAGGATTTGAAAGTGTTTCCCCTTCTGTCGTATGTGGAAAAAATGTTGTTCCCTTTCCACTGCTACTTCCACTTTGAAACTTGTGTCAGCCTCAAAGAAACCAAGCCTGTCTGGCCCATTCTGGACATCATATCCCAAACTAAGAGTTTTTGGAGCCGTCGAATCAGTTTTATCCCACAACATTTTGAATCCTAGCTGCAGAAACTTGCTGAGCCAAAAGGAACCGGGTGAGATCTGTCAGTGAGGTCTGGTTCTAAGTCCTGACTGTCATCACTGAGGCTGTTTGGTGGTGTTGGGTGGGGTTTGAGGTCGCGGCTCTGTACAGGGCAGTCAATTTTTTACATACTTCAGAAACCAAATTGGGGGAACAGTTTATTTAAGAGTTCTATTTTATTTTACAAAGAGTCGTTGTTTTGTTGAATTGAGGGAAAGAATCTATTTCCAATTCATCATAGAGTTTGAAGTTGAGTCCCGTTGGAGAGGTCATGAGATATCAGAAGCCTCAGTTACGAGCGAATAAAAATGGAAATTAAGATTTTACAGGAGGGTTAATTATCTTTTTTATTTTATTCTTGGACTGTCAAGGTGGTTAAGCCATGTCTTCAGCAATTATACTAATTCACATTCAGAGACTTTGGTGGGAAATCAACCTCTGGTATTCACAGTTTTTTTTATTGATGGACAAAGCAGCTTTTAGTGCTTGGTTTGTAAGTACTGTAGCTCTGCAGGCTTTGTTATCAAATGGGATCACAAGCTGAAAAGCAAATGGTTTCAAAGACCATTGAGATGCAGTTTCGAAAGCCTCCTGTATTGGAAGCAAATCACAAAAAGAACAAAAGTACAAAACAATGCGTCATAAACATCCGTCTTCTGTGTATCACACATTCATTGGGAGAACAAAAAGTCCTTAAATCTCTAAATATACCCTCTTTATGTTGCTGTAAACATTTAGCTAGTTAGGCTGTGTAATGTGCTGATACAGGAAGTGATAAAAAGCCACAGAGACTTGTGTGCTAAAGGCTGGAAACAGCCTGCACATCCAAAATTTAAAACACTGTGTGGTACTTATTGTGCTCCAGGTTTTGTTCAGTGTTTCATGAAAGTCTGTTTATGAGCTTGTAACAAATTTACATCCCAGGTGTTTAAAAATCTCAGCACGCTCTCAACTTTTTCATTACGCATCACAAGGATAGTTTCCCAAGTTTTAAGACTGCGTGTATCCCTCATCATGAAAGAGGGCGGAAAGGAAAGTCCTCTAATGCTGTCTGCTCTGCGCTATGCTTTGTTGGTTTGGGTTTGATTAGATTTAAATTAGGAAAAAGTAGGACGTCCTCTATGATCCTTCTACTTCAATAACTTGTTTCCTGCTCATTTTCAGCCTCGATTACTCTGTTCCAGCATTAAGTCGGCCTAAATTTAAAGTCACATCAGCGCTAAGTTGTGTGTTCAGATACAGCTGAAGAGTTCCCAGAATGAAATATTCAGTGATCAAGAGATTTGGCATTTTCAAAACACATTAACGTTGCTGAATATTTTAAGACCAGCTTGAAAAAAGTACATCACTGACAATTAAGTCATCCATACTTTTTGAAAGGCTGACACTCATTTGAAGCTGTGTCTTGTTCTGGAAATATTTGTGAAGTGGTTTCAGAGCTTCTTTCTTGCTTAACTATGAAACATTTTTTAACGAGTGGTCTTCTTTTTTTCTGTTTCATTCCAGGTATTAAACCGTACCCGAAGTTCACAGCCGTCATCCATGCCGTCTCGCCTCTCGTCTCCCAGTCCCAGCCCATCCTCAAGCTGCTGGTCGCTGTGGCCAAATCCCAGTACTGTGCTCAGGTAATTGATCTTTCCGTGTGTGTGTGTGTGTGAGTCTCCACTGACATCATGATCATGTTTTCGCCAAAGCTGCAATTTTTTTTTCGCTCCTGACTGAACTAGAATCTGTTGTCATTCGTTTTTACACACACGTCCTTTGAGTGTACAATTGATGGGAAAGATCCTTTTTTTCTTGTTGAATTTTGTTTAGTATTTTTTTTTTATTATTGCTTTTTGAACTTAGTCTTTTTTTTATTGTTTCGTATTTTATCTTTTTTTCACTTAACACAATTAAGGTTATTTTGCACTACATCATTTTTAAAAGTTAAGAGTGAAAGATAGCTCCTTTTGTTTTTCAGTCGTTATAACTAAAATTGCAATTTAAAAAGTACAGTTTAGAAATGGAGAGAATTGTATTTTAAGGTCAGAAATTCAACTATTCATCTCAAAATCTTTTTTTTCTCTCAAAATTTTTCCTTTTATTTGATAGTTTTGTCTTTATTTCTCTTAGAATTTTGACTTTTTATATCAAATTTTCTACTTTTTATTTCAAATATTGCCTTCATTTCAAAATGTTGACGTTCTATCTGGAAATTTTGACTTTTTATCTTAGACTTTTGTCTTCACCACAAGATTTTGACCTTAAATGTGAAAGTTTTGACTTTTTACACAAAATGTTAAATTGATTTCTTAAAATTTGGACTCTTATCTTAAAATTTTGGCTTATTTTCTCAGAATTTTGTCTTTACTTCTCAAAATTTCCACTTGTGTTCCTGAAATATTGTCCTTTTATCTAAATGTTAGAAACAATTCTTACCTTCAGTTTTCATCCTTACATTGGAGTAAAAGCTTTTGATGCTCCAATGGTTTGATGTTAGTTTCTGACATGTTTGTAAATGTCTCTGTACATTGTGAAAACTTCACTGAAGCTTGATTTGAAGAAAATCACGAATTGAATTGAAATCGCAACATCTGCCAGAAAAATCACAATTATATTTTTTTACAAAATTGTTCAGCCCGAGTCTCCACTGAGAAACTATCGACAATCTTCCACTGATCTCCACCTTGTGACTCCTCAAAGTGCACCGTATTATGTGGCTCATACTTCGCCACCGCATTCTCCGACCAGAGCAACAACAGAGCTCATCCTACATCCCTGTGTGTGTGTGTGCCTACGTGTGTGTGCATGTGTGCGGTGCATTGAATTAGAGCGGCCGTTTGTAGCGGTGCTACATCTGTCTCCATGGCAGCGAAACCCCCTTCAGCACAGCTGGAGACGGCATGTATTGATTCCCCCGCTTGCTCCTTACCAGCTCGGGAAATGAAATGGAATTTGCTCCCTGATGACTGGTTCTGTGTTTGTGTGTGTGTGTGTGTGTTTGTGTGTGTGTTTGGCCAGCAGAGTGTATGAGTAAGCGAGTTTGTATTTTGTGTGGGAGGGATGCGTTTCCGTGCGAGTGCGGTGCATGATTGTGCACCCCTGTGATTGTGTGTGCTGTGTGTGTGTGACTGTAAGTGTTTGGCGGTGGAATGTATACTATGAGGATGTGCTGTGTTTACGTAGGTGGAGTGATTGTACAAGTGTGTAATTCCTACCTCTGTTATTTTGTGTCTGTGGTTTTCTTGTTTGTTCCTGCGTTTGTGTTCACTCTTCATGCCAGAGGTCAACGTGTCAACTCGCTGCACATCCCTTTATGAAGAGCTGTTTATCATTCTTTCCCACATTTTGGCTCAAGTGATGACCCCAAACCTTAATTGTTTATACAGACAAAGCCTAGCCTCAGGTCCCTAGCCTATTACTGCGGCTATAAACAGAGATAAACAACCAAACACGCTCCCACCCACTGATAAATCTAGAATTTTTCTATCTAGAGCAGGGATGTCAAAAGTCAGGCCAATTGAACCATTTTGACCATTTCATATCTGTAATTCAGTTTTTTGGTCCTCTCATGTGTGTTTTTGTTTTGTTTTTTTTTAAATTCCAAACAACTCATGAAACACATTTTACATCATGTCATCATGCTTTATAAAGCTGCCTATGCACAGTCTAAATCTTTGTGAAACGTTACCAGATATATTAAAATTTATTTCAAGCACTTGACAGGAACTGTAAATGTAAATAATAAGAACATGATTTATTTAAGTGACAAAAATAACACATGGTACGATGAAAGCTGGGGGCTGCTTGAAAATCGACGGCGGGTCACAATTGGCCCCTGGGCCGTAGTTTGGATATCAAAACTCCATTAAAACTGCTGAGTGAAGGTCAAAGACGCAGCTCCTGGTGAACATTAAGGATTGATTTATGAATTTTGTAGAATGTTAAACAATGTTTTTGCCATCTAATAATTAGTTGTGGTTAGTTTTGGCAAACCTGACCCCCCATACAGACAGTTCGATACATCCACCATAGGTATTTTAAAAAAAAAAAAGCTAAATGTATTATTCTTGGTCAATAACAAACAACCTCTGAAGTCACGTCTATGTTCACTCAGGGCTACCTCCACTGTTTTCTGTTGATTTGTTACTTTTTAAAGTATTTTTTCAAGTAAAAGGGAACAAAAACAAAAGACAATGAGACAATTTTTGTATTCTTTTTAATGGTTTGAGTTAGTTCCTGTGAGGGTCGCTTTCTTTTCCTGCGTTTTCCTCATAGGACAAAGCTGACGGAAGATGTTTCCCTAATAAAAAAAAAAAGAAAACAGCAGCTGGTGATTGGACGATCATTCTGCTTGACACACTCATCAAAGACCAATCCATGTCAAGCCACAGTATGACGTAGCAGATTTGTAACCTGACACGCCAGACGGATATCTCCATGTATCCACTGGTGATATTTCACTTGTTCATTTTTGCTCTTCTCTCAACATCGTTTTCTCACAGGACTTAACATGTTTACAAGATGGTTCAAAGATTGATTTTGATTGAGTCAGCTTTTCCAAAGTTGACTGGCTTCAAAACTCTGCTCAAAAACCAATTGGTGATGTCAGTGAAGCTACATAGCATTCTGTGAAACATGCCTGATAAATGCCCACTTCTGCTTCATAACTGTCTCTCTTTGATTTGAAGTCATTAAGACCAATTAAATAAATAAACAGAAAAAAAAAAACTCTCAACGACTTACATCAAAGAGAGGGAATCTGGGTTATTTTTCAGACTTGTAAAGCCTGTCCGATATGATTTTACGCCTTTTTTCACTAAGTTTACTCAACAAGAAAAGCAGCTTTGAAGTATAAAATTGATGAAGTTAACCTTAGCAGCATGAAAAGAAAGTTGTCTCAGCAGTATTGAAGTATCAAAGATCAAACAAAAAGTTGAAGTGATTCATCTTCAATTAACTCTTGATCATGCCTGTCAAAAGATTTACTGTTGGTTTAGCGTCATTTGACTTATCTTGGTTTATGCAGCCCCAAATCACAACAAATGTTATCTCAAGACACAAAACTTAAGCTGCTGTAACTTTAAGTTTTTTCAAAAGTGGTGTCTGTTCGGTGGTGATGATTCCAACTAAAGGCACGACCTCCCATATTACTTTTGTCATGTCAAAGGCTCAATGAACACTGTTTTCTCTTTCTGTATAATCAAGTTTAGAGTTTGAATTCACAATTTTCTGGTCCAATAACAGGTAAAGCTCAGTCTCAAAACAAATCCAAGCATTTTCTTTTGACAGTTTTGTGCCGCAGACACATTCCTACGATTTAATATTCAGCCTGTGTGGTAAAACCCAAACCTCACATCCTTTCTTCTGCACACTTTCAGCCAAACATTCCCACAAACCTTCTTCCATAATAGCAGGTTGAAAGAGTAAACTCTGCCTTCTTCTTCATTTTTATGGCGGCGCCTTTGTGTTTGCGTTCTCCAGGCTGTGCATGCAGAAAGGAGAGCCAGGTACACAGTCGGGGTTTTTTTCTTTCACTTTCTGCTCGTATAGAAAGGAAACGAATGGAGGAGGAGGAGGAGGGGGACTGCTGCTGGGCCGTGAGGGGATGAGGAAAGGGATATAAATAAATGAATGAAAGGGAGAGAATGAAAGAACACAGAGGGTGGAGGAGGCTAAATTGGGCACGAGAAAGCTTCTTGCGTTCCGAAACAGTGGCCCCCTGCCGCGTCTGTGCCTGTGCATTTTGTGGGAAGCAATTCTTCAACTCCGGCTACAGATTAACTGACACTTTCTTCACCATTTTACCTCCAGCCAAACACACACAAACACACACATTCATGCAGGCATACATCCTGGATGCTTCCATCAGCACCCTGAGAGGGCTGGTGAGCTGACAGAGACGCCATCTGTCTTTCTAATCAAACAGGAATAGAGCACTGCGAGGATGGATTAACGCCTTCTTCAGCTCCGTGTGTGTGTGTGAGCACAGACTGCGTACCTGTTGTTATCTTACAATGTCACCGTCCCGCCTAGATCCCGCCTTACACATAATACATGTCTTGTTTTTATCTGCGTCGGTTTCCAGTTATGGGATAAATTTGTCGTTTCTCAAACAGCTGTGTATCATCCTTTTTTCACTTTCCCCCTTGGCACAAAGCCGCTGTCCTCACAAAGCAACACCTAAACTCAAACATCCTTCCAAACGGCTCCCAGCTCATAATTTGGCAGGTCCAGTCAGGGTGCAGAGTCCCTGCGGGGAACGGCTGCTGCGTGTGACGTAGTTAATGTCAACATAATGTGAAGCTTTATTGATCCCCGCAGGGAAATTCTGGTGCTGCACGGTGTCAGGTGAAGCTCTGCAAGGATTTTTTTACCGTCTCCTTCAAGGACATTTCAGGAGGCACACGTCAGCTGGGGCATGAAAAACTAAACTCTATTTACTGGTTATAAGCTGATGATACATTCCTGTCACTTCTCACTTTTTTTTCTGGGTGAAATTTGCATGTAACTTCTGAAACATACAGTCCAAATGCATCATAAGCAAGTCACTGTTTTTAAAATTTCTTCAAAATATCCTGGAAGTTTCAAGCTGAGTAGGTGACAATTAGTGAATAGTTTATTTTGAATTAACCCTCCGATGCATGAATTTTAAAGTCAGTGTCAGGATTTTTCCCTTGAGTGTTTTTAATTTGTGTTAAGGCATGAAAAAAAGTTTTCCAATTTTCTTTTTCAAATATATGTTTCTGAGCATTCAACATAAAACAGTGTGAACTTAAAGTAAATATGACTTTTATTTTTGTTTGTTGAACTTCTTTTTTTTCCCTTTTTTCTTTGGTAATTTCATGAATAACCCTTTTTTTAATGTTTTGCAACACTTCTTAACTCTCTTTTATCCATTTTAACCCTGATTAATATATAGTTTATACGCTTTTTCACCCTCAAATATTTGTCTATAATGATTTAAAATATATATACATGTTTGGAAAAAAATAGAAAACATTTTTTCAGGCCCTAAGAAGCATAAAAATATCCTGACACACAGGCTAATATGAGTTTCCACCACATGAAACAATAAATTTAGGAGTAAACAGCTTCTAATTAGGTGTCTTCTGTAGTGACCATTATGCACCACAGGGTTAATTCACTATATAATGTATGGAGAGTTATCCCAACATTACCATGCAATTATATTTTATTTCCAGAGAGACAGGTGATAAATGGCTGCCAATTTCTTGAATACATTTTGAGTAATATGAAGTTAGGTGCACATTTCCCTGTAATAATAATTACCTTAGAAAGCCTTACTAAATTAATGTATTCAATTCCCCAACAAGTAATTGATAATTACCTATTTTTGTAAAGTTTTGCCAAGTTCTTTTGTCCCAATTTTGTTAATATGTACGACTGAGATCACATGCATTATATAGATGAATGATAAACCTTTACAGTCAGGCCTGTGTTTCACATAGCGGAAATTTGCGGACCTGTAAAGTGTTACCTATTTTTTTTTATTTAGCTGCCTCGCAAATCCAGTAAATAAGAGACTGCATCGGGACAGTACTTTCTGTACTGTTTCCCAGAGTTTTCTGATAAATGCCAGCACACTCACAGAAACTGCTCCCATTTTTAATGTGGCTTTAGTGGATCGAAAGCCCCAAACGTTGTTCACGATAGGAAAGAAGAAGTGAAAGTGACAGCGTAGCAGATGGTGGTGCTACAGCTCCAGGCAAAGCACAGCAAACAGAAAACTCATAAATCTCTGGAAATACATTTTTAACAGCAATTTGTAAAGTTTTCAACTTGGAGAATGAGAGGTTGTTTTGTAAATCTTTTTTTATTTACTGCCCAAATCTATATCTTTATTCTCAGAGCTTCTTTGTTGTTAGAACAGAAAAGTAACAGCAGAATTATCTGTCTGCAGGAGCACATGTTGTAAAATGTGTCGTGTTATATATAACAGCTTTGTAACTGTGTTTATGTTGAAGTTGTTGTTGCAAATATTACTCCTTTGACTTTTTAAAAAAATCATAAGTTTCTGAGTTGCTGTTGTAATTTGCTTCGAGGCACCTCCATATTGTTATCAGGTCCACAAAATCTGGTTAAACAGTCTGCGACTTTGTTGCATCAGTCTTCAGTTTTTATTCCACAGAAGAATAAAAGCAACCTTATTTTGAACCAACAATTACATATAATTCAAAGTTGACAGTTAAATAACCTGTTTACTTGTTAAGTATACTGCTACTGTCAGGTGTTGGTTGAACTTTAAAGCATTTATGGCAACATCTTGTTTCTGCACAACTTTTGATTGTCTAACATGTCATCATGCCAAAGTCAATGTACAGCGTGTTAGCAATATATTGTAAGCTGATTAACTCTGCTGCTTGTCAGACATTTAAACTTCATTTTCATTAACTTTTGACATGAAAACAGTGGCTTTAGAGTACAACTGCACTGTTCAGAAGAACATAAACCTGCTTGTAAAGTCCAATTAAAGTTACTAACATTAGCTGTTGTTGGGAAAAACACGCAGCGTAACTTGCTCTTGTGCCAGAATCATTGTTTTGCCTGTTAGTGACTTAATCCTAGAATGTAAGGAATTACATTGAGACAAAAATAAGTAAGCTAGCTGACTCCAGTTAAGTTGCTTAGAGTACATTTAAACTACACTTACTTCAGAGAAAAACTAACTAGAAGAGCTGCTTTTACTTCGTACAAAAGGACTGAGATGCAAACATGAGCTTAAAGTACGAAAGCATCTGGGTCCACCTGTTTGTGTGTTTATTGTAACTTGACTTTTTTGGGGGTGGTTGCATCTATGAAAAATTTTATTCTACAAATCAACTGACTGATTAAATTAAATGTGTTAGGTCTTGATGTAACACTTCACTTCAACTCTTGACTATAAGCTAGTTAGCCACATGTTATTGGCAGTGGTGGAAAGAGTACTGAAATCTGTACTCAAGTACAAGTACTGTTACATTGCTAAAATATTACTCAATCACAAGTAAAAGTACTGGTGGTAGAAAAATACTTGAGTAAAAGTACAGAGTATTCGTCAGAAAAACTACTGTTTATTAGTTACTTTTAACTGGTGATGTCACTGTCACCTCTCCAGATAGGGCTCTAAAATTTGTGTTTTGATTTACCAATAGTTAAAACTCTAACAATAAATAATCATTAACAACTGATAAGATAGAAAACAAGTGTTTTTCTCATTTTAAGTTTTTATTTCCTCATTGAGCAAAGGTCTCAGGCAGACAAAAAAAACAAAATTAGATGAGGTGCAGTTGCTGCCGCTATTAATAGAATATCCATGAATACATTTTTAACTGGTTAAATTCTTAACCCAAAATCAATTAGCATTCAATCATCAATATCCATTAACATTTTTTGTTTTGTTTTTCACCCGTATGTCCTGATTTTCATTGGCTTGTTTGTTATCAAATCACTTTACTGGCTACAAAAATGCAGATAAAAGGTTGAGATATTAATGAAAATTGTACTCAGTACTCAACTATGACTTTAAAAGTAACAAAGTAGATTACATGGCATACTGATTACTTGAGTACAAGTAAAAGTACAGACTTCAAAATTTACTCAAAAAAGTACAAGTCCCCCAAAAAACTACTTAATTACAGTAATCTGAGTATTTTTTAATTAATTACTTCCACCTCTAGTTTTGAAACTGGGCTTTAATGAAGTTGTGAGCTATCAATTGCCACAAATGGAGTCAGCTTTACTTTGTAATTTAGCTAAAGTTGATGTTACTCTGTTTTTGTTTTGCTATATGTGTTCGCATCAGCTGTTTGAGTTTGCAGACTTTGAATGAGATAAAATATGATTCTGGCCAGTGACAATGACATATCATTTTCTGTGAACACAAGAGAACACCTGTAAGATTTGGCTTTGTTAGTTAAATGTGTTTTTTGTGTTTGTTTGTTTTTTCTGTTAAACCAGCTTAATGTATACTGTGTCCAATTACAGCTGATGAGAGGTGATTGTACACGAGTTGGGGGGAGGGGTTTATCTTTGCACATTAAGCTTCATGTAGGAAAACAGGATGAAGCTGAAGACAGTGTGTTGTGTGTAAATATATGTGTAAGGGCAGACAGGGGCCATGTCATGTGTGTGTATATGTGTATGTTCCACATCAAACATTAATGAGGTTTTGCAGTGGAAGTGCAGTGAACAGGGGGAGGAGGTTAACCTCATGTTGTGTTTCAGTGTCAGCTGACCTGCTGTCACGATCACAAAGAACAAGACGTGACTGCATCAGCAAAACACAGTTCCTTCATGGGCTGGAAAACTGGTGTTCGGCAGGAAAGAAAATGAAAATGTGATGTGATCGGTCACGGTTCGAGTCGTACAAATCATTCTGAAATCATAATTGGAAATATGCTATCACACCAGCTGCCCTTCTGGCTCTTTAACATTCAATCAGTCAGTAATAAGGTGACATTTTTCTGCCCACAAGTCACTTAAATGTCACATGTTCAGGAGGTTGACTTATCAGCAAACAAGGAAGTGTGCAGCTTGTTGTTTTGGTTTGGAAAATTAATTACAGCTCAGTTATTTATCAGTGGGGTTTTTTCTTTTCTTTTAGATCATCGTCCTGTGGAACTGTGACAAACCTCTCCCTGCCAAACACCGCTGGCCTGCCACCTCAGTGCCCGTCATCGTCATCGAGGGAGAAAACAAGGTGAGCCTCGCCACACTTGGGCCTTCAAAGTCTGATTGTGATCATTTTAATTATGTCGCTCATTTTATTCTCCTGGAAACTGTAAAGCTACTGTATCTTGGCACATTTTTATTCCATTTCTGGGAGAAAATGAGTTTCGATTCGCGCTGCGCTGATTCCTTTTAAAGAACAGTTTCTGTGGTTTAATTAAAGCTCACTAATGGGTATAATATACTCAGTGAAAACCGTTTCCAAGAGGTTAATTCATACTGTTAGTTAAGATAAGGAGGTAATAAGTACATGAGGCATTTATATTTATGTGTTTATGCAGTTTATTCTCAACCTACATCACTTTGAAACACCTAATTAAATGTGAGAAATAACAAAAACTCTCAGGAGAAATGCGCGACTGTTGAGTTGCTTTATGAAAGAAAAGATTCAAACAATAAGTCCTTCAGGTCTGATTTAATTATGTGTCAGTTTAAGTTTCTCTTCACAGGTTTAATGGATTATGAGCTTTACATTCATGCGGTTTTTTATAAATCATTATTATAAAATCTATATATAAATCTGCTCTTGCAGAGATGTGGCTTAGAATTACTTTTATAATGAGCTGCTTCTTCTCTTCAAGTGTCAAACCCTGTTAGGTGTGAAGAAAGCACAGGGACAAAGATCATTGAAAGTGAACTGGGCTTTAATAGAAATCATCTCATTTTCTTCAAAGAGCTGGTGTGTTGTGTTTTTTTCACATTTTTCACATAAAAACAAACATCAAGATAAAATGTTATATATGGGAAAAGTTTCATTATGTGAGGTAAATGTGTGTTGGAATAATCCCACGGCTCGTTCAAAAAGTTGTGAGAATCATTAGAGAGGGACACAAGATTTGTTCAGTTCATGGCATCACTATTATAGATGGGTATCAATGAGATTTTATTAATACCAATGCTATTATCAGTTCATTTATCAGTTCTTTAGTAAATTTTCTGTGTACAAAAAGCAGGTTATACAGGTTTTCTGCATCAACAGCATTTTATTGAGATTATAAGTGAATAAATGTGAAATTGGTCACTGGCTCTGGATATCTCTGGATATAAATAAATGAAAATAAATTAAAATGAAACATCAGTGTAAGGTCAGGCCATTCCCGTGTCAGAGTTGAAATGTGAATGGTCAAGTGTAAAGGCATAGTGTATTTTATTTACAGATAAAAACTATTGGAATATAACTTTGATAAGTAAGTTTTTGTATATGAGGACTTGTAAATTTTATTTTCTAAGGCACCTTATATCTGTGATCTTAGTTACGTTTTAGCTTCTCTTCTCTACTTAGTGCTCCTCTCACTCATTTTGCTTAGGCACACTCCACAATACCAAACCCAACTTCTATATCCATGTAACATGATTGTTGAATTAGAATAAACAAACTCTACTTTTACTCCACTTCATTCCTAAGAAATCTGCCCTCAAAAATTAAAAGTTAAATTGCAGAAAAAGAGTGTTTCAAAGTGTTAAAAGAGTATCGAGACAATACTTGGGGCACAGTTTTTCTAGAAGGTTGAATCACACTCCCTAAAGAAGCCGCCATCTTTCAGGTCGATTCTGAACTGTGGCGCTCCCTCTTCTCTCTCTTCTTCTCCCAAAATAAAAAAATAAAAAACTAGAATAGTGTTAAATGAAATGTAAAATGATGTGCATCTGCTTCAGTTTTCTCAGCGTGTCAGTGTGAAGGAATCTCATTCTCTTTCTGTTTCTCTGATTGACGCAGTCGTCACTGAAAGCTTTTTTTCCCACGTTGTGTTTTCTTGTGACTTTCCCCTCCAGCGAGCCGGCAGCGTGCTTCAGTGGCAGTTATTATGACAACCTGATTAGGCTTTACGCTGACGACTCTGCCCTGTTAGAGTGTGAGGCTGTGTTTGTCTCGCCCCCTCCGTGACCCCTCTTTGTCAGGGTCAAAGGTCAGACAGGGACCCACAGGGTGATGTTTCTCGCCATAAAAGCTGCTCCCAGCTCACTTTTCTTTTTTACGATTTTTTTCCTCTTGAGGTTTTTTTTTCTTTCGATGAAACAGGATGTGGTTGCTCAGACATCAGACTCATCTTCACCTGCTCAGTTACTTGTGAGGACTGAACTTCACCTGCCAATCACAGGAAGTGGTTTCCACATCAGTGTCAGTCAGGCAGCGGCGGTGGGCTGGCTTTATGGTTTACCTCTCCCCGTGGCCTTGAGTGGTTTCTCTCATGCTGTCAATCACAGCGGGGGGGCTCAGTGTGTTGCTGTGTGTCCGTGACAAGCCAGCAGAACAGGCTTAGCTCACCGACTCTGTGAATGTGTGTGTGTGTGTGTGCCAGGCAGCATGTGGTTTGTTGTGGTTGTGGCGGGTTCTGTGTTTACCGTGGCGAGCAAAGCTGTGTTCCTCCACCCCACAGAGGAACAGTTTTTCATCCTTTTTGCCTTTTTTTCCTACCACTTTCTGGCTTTCGTCTCTCTTTTATCCCCTACTTCACTCACCAATCCTTTTTTATCACCTGCTTTCTTCTCTTTTTGCTATTTTTTCTTCATTCTTTGAATTCTCTGTCCAGGATCATGTCTTGTATCGTACAAAATCCCAAAATTTTAAAGTGACTCTATGTCTCATATTTTATTTATTCACTTAACAGTTCAACATTTATTCTCTCATTTGTGTTCTTTGTGTAAAGGATCATTCACAAAATCAAAAAAATGAGGTCTAAAAGTATCAGACTTGGCTTATTTACAACCCTGCTGATGGGAAGCATCCAAAAACTCAAATCAGACAAAAAAAAAGACAAAGCATTTGACCTGCACTGTGACGAAACTAGTTTCTCTTTTATTTCTCACCTTTCCTAAGACATCAGCATGTGCTACTGCAGCATATAAAATAACATGTAACATGAAAACATGTTAAATTTACACTGGAAAAAGTTCTGAAAACATTCAATGTCCAATTTAACCATAAGCTTATAGAAACATTTTCTAAACATTTCATAATACAAGTCACATTTTTTCGATATTTGTATCGATGTCAATCAAATTAGTCAATCGCAAATTAGATTAAATCGCAATGTGACCTGCTGCAATATTCTTATCACTGATAGTGCAATATTTCTTTGACCTCAAATGTGTCAGAATACCAGTTAACTTTTTTTGCAGTAGATGTTTTATGCCCAGTGTAACTCAACCCTGCTCACCCAAAGAGACAAACGGTTAAAAATTGACAAAGCAAAAGCAACAATCCAAATGGTAAATATGGGAAAAACAGCAAAGAGTAGCAATAAAGTAAATAAAATTTGGAATGAGGTGGAAAAAAATGCCAAAAAGCAACAAAAAAATAGCAAGAAAATTGGGAGAAAACTTAAAATAAAAGTCAGAACGGAGCAAAAGGGTGAAAAAGGCAACAAAAAAAACAGTTTTGAACTGTGAAAATGGCCAAAGGCAAAGAAATTGGCAGGAAAGTAGGGATGAAACTCAAAAATAGTCAGAAGTAGGGAAAAACTGGTACAAAAGTGGCAAAGTGGAGTGAAAAGTGTTTACAATGAACACAAAGCAACAAAAATTGGTGAGAAAATTGAGGGGGAAAAGTCTCAAAATTAATCAGAAAGCAGTAAAAAAGTGCAGATAAAACAGCCTTAAATGGCACAATTGGCTAAAAGCAACAAAAATGGCACGAAAGTTGGGATAGAATAAAATTAGTCAGAAAGAAGCAAAAAAAAGAATGAAAAGTGACTGTCATGTATAGTAGAAAGTAATGTCATGGTTTATTGTGGTGCTAAAACTGATATCAATTTTAATTTCCTACAATGTGTTTGTTTTAAAATACATAAGATGGGAACCTGGAAATAAAAAATTGCAACTGCAAAACAGAGAAATAATCGTAATTAGATCATTTTTGCAAATTGTTCAGCCCTGGTTTGCAGAAGATTAATTTCCCCAGTAAGACAAATAGACAAACACTGTTAGTTTGCTCTTTTTATTGAGGTTGTTAACTAAGAGAGAAACACTTAACTCATCCATTAACTCTCCTCCTTTCCTCCCTCTGTCCTTCCCTCTGTCTCTTCAGCCTCTCGGCCAAAAGCAGCTTCATGTCTGTTGGTTTAAGCCGTGTTTGAATCCCAGCAGTGCTTTATTATGGTTTACACACACTGGTGGTCCTCCCTCTCTCTCTCTCTCCCTCTCTCTCTCTCTCTCTCTCTCCCTCTCCCAGCTGCTGTCCTTTAGAGGGAGAGGTGAAGTGCTGCAGGCAGATTCCTGCTGTAAGAGCTCACATTCCTGGAGAGCAGCAGAAGGCCCCGGGCTAATGTGTCGCACTTCTAACATTACAAACCATCTGGGGGATGCAAAAATCAGCCTCTCATCCTCTTTCCCACTCGTTCCTTTCTTCACTTCTTTTCACTTTTTGCTGTTTGTTGCCATCACTTTCGACCCACCTGTCTGTTTTCTTGTTCACAGTCCAACTGTGCTTCTTCATTGGTATTCACTCTGACACTCTGCTGAAAAAAAAAACACAAGGAGAGCAGAGATTGGGTGGGTTTTTTTTGTTTTCTCTCTTAATGCCCTCAGGAAATTACAGCAGTAATGATGAGACAAGGAATGAGAGGGCTGCACCGCCTCCTCTTTCCTCTCCGCTCTCATTTTCTCTTTCCTTTAATTTGTCTTTAAATAAAAACTGTCAGTCAAACACCTCTGCTCCTCCACCCTGTTCAGATGTGAGCAGCAGTCAGAACTTTTTGTCGCTGTTGATGAGTCTGGAGGGTTTTTGGAGATTGGAGAAGCGGAGTGTACTTGACCGCTAACATCAGACTCGACAGCACAGTCAGTCACAAGAGGTGCTGAGAGGGGACAGAGGAAAATACACCTAAGTTTTAGCTTTGTTTTATATTTATCTTTAGCTGGGTCGTTTTTATCAAAATATAGACGCCAAGAAGTGGTGAAATCAGACTTTGTAAAAAAAGTGGCCACAGTCTCAGTGTCTCATTAGTGTCTTAGACGGGATCTTAACACTCACAGATGGTGTCACCGTACTGAAAATGATGACTCTCAAAGTCTTGGAGCTAATCAGCAGAGCGGCTAAGAGGTGCGTTTGAGGTTGCAGACTTGCCACTTGGCAAACATCCACTACACACCAACGTGTCGGTGAATTAACACGTCAAAAAGGCATCTTTTGCCCAATGGCTGTGAGTTTGAGCACTCGTCACTCGTCATCCAATATGGCCGCGCCCCCTGTTTTGCTTCAAAACGGGGCTGCAGTAACAAACGGGTGACGTCACCGAGACTACAACCATGTTTTATACAGTCTATGGTCCAGTTGCAGTGTCATGCCTTGTGTTTCTGAAACCAGTTTTCTTTACTCCTATGTTAATATTTGGTGCAGCAGAAAATAAAAAACCAAGTTTTTATTCATTAAAAAGCATTTTTAAGACTCCAGTATGATTGACATTGACTTCTTAAAATTAATTACATTCTATTGGCTGTAATTGTAGACTGATAATAAAAGAAATGAGTGTGTAACTGGTTGTGCACAGCTTCACAGCAGAGTTAGATATTCTTGTTTCTCCTGGTGTTGGTTGCTGCCCCCGTCTGTAGGAGTGATGACGACCTGCAGGGAATGAGGTCGCTCTGCTGGAGCACAGCAAGCGCACAAAGCCAGGTGTTTACAGAGAAAAGGGGTCAGCATCGACTATTCTTAAATGTAAATGTAATGGCTTTTTCAGTGCAGTTGGTGTTTGAAAAGTCTCCTCACAGGAGCCTGACCTTCAGAGCCTCGCTGAATAACCGAATAACACACTTTTCAGCCTGTTACCTGGATCTGTTTGTGTGTCTGCCATTACAGAGCCGCATTCGTGAGCCGTTTCTTGTTTGTGTGGGAGGTTTGTTTGAGTTGGAGCTCGCATCTAGTTTTCGAATACACACACACTCCTCTTCCTCCAAGAGAAGCTGCTGATTTCTCATCCGAGCACTTTTCTTCTCAGCGTCAAACCAAAGACTTCCCGTCTAAATATCCTCAAGATGTTGATCTTAAAATCCACCCACTGCGCCCCGTTCACCAGCATCTTCCCCTGTTTCCAGTAAATATTCTCGGACTGTCATGTGTTACGCGGTTTAGATTTTTTTCACTATTAAATATACATATTTTTCTTTGAATAATAGCACAGAGGAGAAGTAAATTTGCGCCTTATGTAGGACTCATGACTCAAGCTGTACGTCTCCTGCTGCATTTATGTGTTCTTATTGATTTAAAAGAGAAAGACGACCCTGCAGCAGTAATGGAAACTTGTATCAGCACTCTGTCACTGTTGGAAACAATGGGGAGCAGAGTGCAGTAAAACACAGGATATTGGATTTTCTCTTCTTCTCTGTGTGCTGCTGTTTGTTGATGTTATGCCTTTCTGTCTCCCATGAATCCCATGAATTTGCAAAGAATCATTAAAAATGTATAAAGTATATATTGGACACGAAAAGGGGCTTTTATTCTGAAATTTATCACAAGGATCTCTGGGTAGCAATCGAAATGATTAGGTGTCAGATGGCAGAACATATCCTCAAGCAGATGGAATCAATATTTTCATATTAGCAATTGATCATATGACTTGTACATGGGTGGGGTTGCATGTAGTGGATTAATAACTAGACTGTTGATTTATTTCTGCAACAAGGGAAGTTTAGTGTCTATCAGCTCACTTTTTGGGGTTTTCCCGCTCGTTACTTCACCATTAACTTTAACTTTTATTACTATCATGGTCTCAATCCTAGTAATAAATTAGATCTGTCAGCTAAAGAAGCTCCAGGTTTGAATAAGTGAAAAAAAAAAATCTTCAAAACAAAATATTAATGGTGGATGTGAATACCCATGAAGTGTCTTGGTTTCATTTGAAGTTGAGTTGAGACTAAGACTGGTGAATGGATGGATGATAAAAAGGATGATGGATGCATTAATGAATGGATGGATGGATGGACAGATTGATAATATATAGATGGATTGATGGATGCCCTGGTGGATGGACTGACTGTAGATTGATTGATGGACAATGGATAATAAGATAGATGGATAAATGTTGGATGGATGCTTTGATGTATCGAAGACCAAGAGTGAATTGATCAAGGGTGGATGAATCAATAGATTGATAGAAATGGATGGATGGATGATTTGATGGTGGGTCAGTGGTGAATTACTGATTCTTTGATAGATTATTAGATTATGGATGGATGGTTTGATAGTCGGTTGGCTGATAAATGATTGATTCATTGATGGATGGATGGTTTGATAGATTAATGGCCAAAAAAATGGAAGGCTGGATGGATGAATGGATGGATTGAGAATAAATTACGGGTTAGGGATGGATGGATGGAGAATAGATTATGGGTTAGGGATGGATGGATGGACAAACAGATGGATGGATGGATGGATGGATGGATGGATGGAGAATAAATTATGGGTTAGGGGTGGATGGATGGACAAACGGATGGATGGATGGATGGATGGATGGTTGATTGGTAGATTAATGGTTGATTCTTTGAGAGATGATAGGTTATGGATGAGTGGATTGAATTTGAATGATGGTTGGATGTATTGATTGATAGATGGATGACTGGTTGATGGTTAACGGATCGATGGATTCATTAATTAATCTTGTATTAATAATAAGAAAGTTAAAAGAAATAATGCTCACGACTGTGTCCTCTTCAAGCTTAGTCTTTTTAGACGCCAGTGTCAAAGTTATTGTGTCTTCGTGGATAATTCAATGGGAGCTGTTGCTTTTGTGACCTTCTCACTGATAGTTGCTTTAATCTTTTGGCTACAGAGTTTCTGTCGACATCTACAGTCCACCGATCGATCCCAGATTAATGCTGTTAAACAGGAGAAATGAAGCTGTTCCTGTTCTTAATGGCTTTCTCTTTTCTGTCCTTTTCAGGTGATGAGCAGTCGTTTCCTGCCCTATGAGACCATAGTGACCGATGCCGTCCTCAGCCTGGATGAAGACACAGTGCTCTCCACCACAGAGGTATCATGATTTATAATAAAACTGAACAGAACGGAAAACGTGTCTTCTCTCTATCTCCCTCTCTTCTGTCTCTGCAGTCTGTTTCTCCTGAGACTAAACACAGTCTCTCCACGTCCCAGATGCAACTCTCTGATTGAATTTTCTCTCAATTTTTTATCCCGCTTTCTGTTTTTCCCTGGTGTTTTAGAGTTATCGCTTGGCTCTTAAATTACTCTAACTTTTACTCCCAGTACCTCGCTCTTTCCCTCCTATTGTCTGCTTTTCTGTCTCTGCTGTCTTTCCATTTTATTTCTCATGTTTTTCACTCTTGTAATTACACTGTACCTCCAGAAATCCCCTTGCTACACAGCACCACTGTTCAGGGCATTTTTGTTCCACATGCTGTCAGGATTGTTCCTGTGTTTTGTGTTTTT
This sequence comes from Thalassoma bifasciatum, assembly GCA_008086565.1. NCBI lineage: Eukaryota > Metazoa > Chordata > Actinopteri > Labriformes > Labridae > Thalassoma > Thalassoma bifasciatum. The sequence goes on along the minus strand of RPOG01001469.1, from coordinate 30,409 downwards.
TTTGTTTTTTTTTTTTCCCTTGGACACATTTTGGCCCAGCACCATGGGAAGCCAGATGCTGCTTTGAAGAGCGCAGAATTAGATCTCGTAAAAGGCTGTTTGTGAGGAGAATCAAGATGGGAAGTTAGAGTTGGCAGAGTAGGGAAAATCTGGACACACAAACGAATCGCACCATGTTTTCCCATGAAGAAAGCTGGATCACAAACACAAATAGATCTCAGAGAAGAGGAAACATCAGTGCAAGTGTTCGAAAAATCAGGGAAATTACAAAGTCGTTAAAATCTGGGATAAAATGTGTTTAACTGTGACTTTTGACATAAGTTTTACTCAATATAAACGCGTCTCAGTGTATCACAGTCTGGTAATATGTGCTGAAATGTAGAGCAAGCTGTTGTTTGTGAAGCTTCCAAGGCCTTTTTGATGTTTTCCTCTAATTATTTGATTGAACGCTTTGATCGTCGCTGAAGAAGTTTGCTGCAGGCAGCTGCTTAGGAAAGACTGCTCTGTGTTTGATGAGCTTTTGCCTCTGTTGTATTTTCACTATGGTGTGTTTGATTGTACATTTCCTTTGTTAGTTCTCCCTCTCGTCTGATTCTTTTTTATCTTTGTCTTTACGCATTATATTTACAGATGAAAGATACAGTTCTCACCCAGTTCTATATTCATTTTGAAAACAGTTGCATTCCTCAAATGTTTAATTTTAACATGAAGAAAACCAAACCCTGACCCTCAAACTGAGGAGGTGAACGGGTTTTCATCCTGCTGCAGCATCTGATTGGGGTTTTCCACCAAAGTTTGTTGACATTTTTGTTCCCTTTCGCCATTCTCCAAACCCAGCCAAACTCTAAACAGTGTCCTGTTGGAGTGTTTACTTTATGTCTGTCTGCTCTTTTGGTCTCCTGTTTTCAATTCCTCTGATGTCCACCTAAAATCTGCTTTGGTTTCAGTCTGCTCTTTGACTGTTTTCCTTTTTTCGTCCTTTCCTTTATATAGCAGTGAATAAGTTGCCATGTTTTATAGAAATAGACTGAGCTAAATACAGATAAACAAACATAAACATTAGTGCGCAATCAGTGTAAAAAGACAAAGCTTAATAATCTTGTAAACAGTGACAGCTGGTGAAATTATACAATTACATAGATTTTTTTTAAAAGTGCTGTCACTGTTTTGGTAGCTGAATAAAGTAGCCGAAAGTAAACAAATAAAACCATGAAAAGTTAAAAGTCAACTTAAAGTCAAAACGCTGCAAAAAGCTAACTGTACTAAGTAAACAGTTGAGATAATAAAAACTGACTTTAGCATAAACAGAGTTAGGTTAATGCTTTACGTAAAGTTGTGGAGTAGTAGTTCACTAAATGAAACAACTAGACAGCTAATAATGTCGCTAATATTGTGCATCAACTGTTAAAATGGTCATGCTTTAACCGTTATATGAGTTACTATATGTCATAAGTTACTCGTAGAAATAGTTATCGTAACAAATTATTATCAAATCAAAATATTGAGCTGATTTTAATTCATTTAGTGTTTAAATAGTTAGCTGAATGTGATACTATTAAAAAGTTTAACTTAATTTCATTAGGTTATTCAAAAAAAGTGTACTGTTAAGATAGTTTGCCAATTATCAGAATTTGACAATTGAAATAGTTACCTAAAAAACGTGAGTTGACAAGCAAAATAGTTAGCTTAACAAAATAGCGTACTGCTAAAATAGTTGGCCAAATGTCATTTGTGAGTCGTTAAACTAGTTAGCTAAATGTCATGATTAAACATTAAGAATTTGCTAAAAGTCAAACTAGTTAGCTGAACAAATTGGTATATTGTTACATAGTAAGCTTAATGTAATAAAAGTAACAAATAAAAAGTAACAAGTTCCAAAAACAAGCCTTACCCAAGAGTTAACAGCTGTATAGTTTCCTGACACATATGAGCTAAAATTTGTGACTGTACGCTAAAAGAGACGCGTTATCTATTGTAAAATCACAGCATCATATGTAAGCTTAAAGAAAAAGAAACAAATATTTGATTAAGTTTGCCACAAAATACAAATCAACTGTTGAAAAGTGGCATAAAAGAGTTCACTTAGCTTTAAATAAAGACGGTGTCAATGACTGGTTACAAGGTTCATCAGTTTTGGAGGTTTTTTTGGGATATATTAATTCAAAGAGAATAGAATAATACCATTAACTGTACCCAAAATGTACACTTCTTTTTTCTTTCATAGATTATATCCCGTGATGAAATCAAATATGACTGAATGTTTTAGTTATTAGAGAAGAAATAGTGCCATAATTGAATTCTTCACCTACCCTTGTTGCCATGTTAAAATCTGTATCTCTGTCTGTCTGTTCATCCAGGTGGATTTTGCCTTCACCGTCTGGCAGAGCTTCCCCGAGCGTATCGTGGGTTATCCAGCTCGCAGCCACTTCTGGGACAGCAACAAAGAGCGTTGGGGCTACACATCCAAATGGACCAACGATTACTCGATGGTGCTCACTGGAGCTGCCATCTACCACAGGTACAGCTCACATGTGTCATAGCGTCTTCTTGTACAATCACAGCTGTTTGTGTGCTTCTGAGACTGAGACTGTTTTTTTCTGAGCCTTACTTCTGTTCTGTTCCTCATCTGTTATACTGGGATCACAGCTCTGTTCAAGTCAGCTCTCCAGTGTTCAGTTGTCTTTCTTTTGATTCAACACTTTGAAGCCCTGATCTGTAGATAATGAAAGGAAGTGTGATGTTCAGTGCTGCACAGCCTCGGGAAAACCAGTGTTTTGACACTGGTTATGTTTAATCCAAAAAGTGTCAATTTGTCGGCTTCACAGCGTAACATAGTTCCTGCTCTTAGTTTCACTCCAGTCCTGTCAGCCTTAATATGACTTCACTCAGCTGTGAGAGGAGCAGTCCATTAGGCTGAAGTCAGCCAATCGCCACCACCCAACGCTTAATCACTTTCAATAAGTCAGTCGTTCAATCCATCCAAGAACTGGAGCTATCAGGTCTCTTGATGAATTTAAAGTTCTGCCCTCAGGCTTTCAGCACAGAGGGGGTCCCACATTTGGATTGCATTTGAATTAAGTGGTCCTGTTTATCAATCTATAACAGTACGAGCATGAGGGATAATTCACTCTCATGGGGATGTTTTTAAAACACTAATCATTAAAAATCTTATAAAGGTTTGAACACAGAAAGAGAGTGTGTGCTGGAAAATCATGTGAATAAGTTATAGTATGCATACTAATGTATTAATGTGTTTTACATATGTCTGAAAATTTGAAAAAGAATATACAAAAATATAGTATATGCTATTTTAGGACTGTTTTAGAAACAGGCATGACCAACAATTTCAATTGGTGAACTGAAATTCATCAATTTTCCAATAAAGTTGTTTAAATTTGGACTTCTAGTTTACTTTGGTTATGTTTATTGGAACATTTTTTGACAGAAGAGTCAAACAGAAAAAATAAAACAAATGAAAAATAAATCGTGTTCAGATGAAGTAGAAACCCATGAGAGCTTGTATAAAACCTAAGAGATAATACAAAGTGAAAATCAATACATTAAAAAATTAAGAATTAAGAACAAATGATATCATCAATAAAATTTCCTATTTGAAAATAACAGCCAAACATCGCAAACAAAAAAATACAGATAAGGCAAGACAGGACATAAAATATGTAGATGATATCACAGAATTGGGACATTTCACTATTCATCACATCAAGCTTTTCCTCATTTTGTATCCAGAAAAAGTCAAAAATTTAAGTAAATACATATCCATATTCCATAATTTGCATCCATGGTTTCTCGTTGATCACTGTCCTAGAAAAATTTGACATGTTAGTAGGTGTAAATTATTGATGTGTCCAGTTGAGTAATAGTTTACTTAAGAATTTAAAATGAAAAATGATTGAAATATTTCTGGCTTGTCAGCACTCATGTCATTGACTTTTCTTTACTTAATTATTTTTTGTCCTGTACATTAGTCATGTTTCATCTCACTTTCTTTTAACAGTAAAAGTATCGCTCATTCTGCATATTTACAGTTGAAAAATGTAGATAAAAGCTCATCATCGTGCTTTAACTCACCTCGTATGACACCTACCCCCTTCAGAGGTTACAGGTCTAGACAAATCAAATGCTGATGGGGTTTTTTTCTCATTTCTTTTTAATTTTTTTTATACTCTTAAAGGTCATGGAGAGACCTTGGTATCAATATCAGTTGGTTTCATGACCAGCTCAAAAATCCACACAGGAGCTTTAAGTTTGGTTTTAATTTTGATTGTATTTTTCGTAAGACTTTGGAGCAGTTAGATAAATTTCTCACGAACAACCCAGATCAAATTCCTGCCATGTTCTCACTTTCTTTGGTTGTCTACACAGGTACTACCATCACCTGTACTCAAACTACTTACCCACAAGTCTGAAGAACATGGTGGACCAGCTGGCCAACTGCGAGGACATCCTGATGAACTTCCTGGTCTCTGCTGTCACCAAGCTGCCGCCCATCAAAGTCACACAGAAGAAACAGTACAAGGAGACGATGATGGGACAGGTGAGACTTTCATCAAACCGAGTTCAGAAACCAGTTTTCTATTCTTATGAATCTGTTCCCAGATTTGCTGTTGTTGTTGTCTCATTAGTGTTGTTTGAAAGCTGTGTAACTCAGACAAAAGTCGACGGAAAATTGGTCGACATCAAAGAAAAAGTCATGAACAATGACGTGATTACGACCTCAGATTTGAAACAGAGGAGTTATATAATCCACTTTCATTTTGTCCTCTTTTAAAAATGAGATTCATGCTGGGTTTTCTTCCCGTCGGTGTGTACATGGCGGCCTGTTTTTTCTCAGCTGGTGAACTCTTGTTGGGTTATAAACAGCATGAATTATTTGCTTAAAAGTCTTGGCGGTGACCCAGGGGTAAACAGGATGTGTCACTTACAGCGGAGAAACAAAAGCACAGGAAGGAGTCCTGATGGAGTTTTTTCTGACTCACGTCACAGTTTGGGCCCAGACTCCAGTCTGCCAAATATAGAGTCTGATGATTTATTGAGAAACATTAATGTCAGGCGACAGACAGTAATGGCTTTTTCATGTCACAGTTGTTTCTTTGATTAAAGACAGAAAACAGATGATTGCTATTGTCAGTCTCTCTAATGTAATAAAAATGTTTCTGTCTTTGATTAGAATCAGAAATTTCTTTTGTACCCATTAGTTCCTAATAAACTACAGTTTCCCATCAGAGGAAATACATGTTACTCATACATTTAATGGATTCAACTTTTTCAATTAATCCAAAGACACATAAAAGAGTTCCCTTTATATAAAAACTCGACATTTTGGTTGAATTGATTTCTTTTCCCCCTCACATTGTTTTGGGTTATTTATAACTTTTTTTAGCTCTCCAACCCAGCCAACTGCTCCAGAAGATTAACAACTAATGTTGACAAATCACTTTCTTTGTTCATTATTTTCAGCTAATTAGTTCAACAATTTTTCAGTTCTTTTTTGCAATTAATTTCCTTTGTTTGCCCTTCAATTTTTTGCTAATAATCCCAACTGTTTGTCTCGTTCTGACAGGAAATAATTTACTCATTATTTTGGGCCAAAAATTTCAGCATTTTCCACATTATTTTATATTTTTCATACATTCTTTTTGAACGTTTGAACTATATTTGTGCTCAAGGGCACTTAAACAGTGCTCAGGAATTGTTATTAAAACCTCTCAAGCCAGATTTCCAGCTATCAGCCCAATTCCCAATTTTGGTCCATGCTGGGACTTGAATTGCTGCCTCTTCTTTGCTGTTAGTTGCAAAAAAAATGCAATAAAACTCTTGTTGAAAAACATGAAAATTCCAATTTAACCCATAGACTGAAAAAAAAAACATGGATATCACCCCGCTTGGCTTGAAGTGAAGTCACAAAAACTGCTCCCTCTGGTGGTCGGCTGCAGTATAGGTCAAAAACTCTGTCTCCACCATTCATTTCAATGGGGCTGTGGTCAAACTTTAAAAAATAAATACACCTCGTAGAAATATTTCTCACATCTGTTTGCTGTGGTGATATGAAGCTATTATTGTGCTGCATATTGTTCAAGTCCTCTTTTTCGGGAAAAGATTCTTTTATATTCGTTATAAGATGTTAAAAACAGGGTTTTATGTCACTTTGCAGAAGATTGACAGCCATCATTTTGGCATAGTTCTTTTGGGAACAGTGAAACAAGTTTGGGAGGAGAGCCAAGAAGAGATTAGACTTTTGAAAGACAGAAGAAAGAAATCAGATTTTGGGGGATTTTGTTTTTTCTTTTGGTCAACCAGCTCCTCTTAGATTCTCTACTGCACAGACTCTGACTACAAAATAGCGGCGCCTCATATGTGGGTATTTTAGCTTCAAGCCGAACAATGGTGAAAAGCAGAGCTACACTTTCCATTTTATATACAGTCTATGGTTTGAATTCCGATTAAAGAGCTTTAGAAGTGTTGATCTGAGCAACAAAGGATTTACATTTTAATATAAGTTTGACAAATTCCAACAAAGCTAAATGTGCCATACGAGAAGTTTTTATAGACGGGAGGAACCACTAGAAGATAATCAAACCTGATCTGAAAAGTAAATAGATAAATGAAGCGTAAATAAAAGTTTCAGAGTCATCGTTAAAAGATAATTAACAGAACATTGGATCATATCTTTTTAAAACACGCATTACTTTGGTGCAAAAAAATGGAACTTGGCAAAGGACGTTCCTCCATTTACCAGAGCTTTTAAGTGCAACTGTTAATTATTTTCTTGTTTACAGCAGCTGCTTTAGTTTCTCTTTAACAGAATCTGTTTATTTTCTCTTATCTAAATTTCAATGTGTAGACCTGTTTGGACGGAGTATAAAACCTGAAGTTGTCATTTTTATTTTGTATTAAGTTACAGTTAAAGTTTACAACATGAGTAATGAGTGTTTTTGTTTTCTTCTCCAGTCTTCGAGGGCTTCTCGCTGGGCCGATCCGGACCACTTCGCCCAGCGACAAACCTGCATGAACAAGTTCGCCAGCTGGTTTGGCGCCATGCCGCTGGTCCACTCCCAGATGAGACTGGACCCCGTCCTGTTCAAAGACCAGGTCTCCATCCTCCGCAAGAAATACAGGGACATCGAGAGGCTCTGACAGGACCGGCGCCCCCTCGGGGGTGAGCCCACGCAGGGGGAGGCGCGAGAGAGAGACTCAGTGGAGAGTAGGAGGAGCAGTCGGGCTGCGGCAGAATGGACGGGCAGCGACGCGGCTCTGTCTTCCACTCAGCACATCGCCAACGACCACAGCGCAGGAATCGGATGAATCGGAGGCGAGCAGATGGCGTTTGGATGTGAAAAAACACAAACAGAAAGCGCAAACACAGAGAGACAAAGAGGAGTACACAAACTGATGGACATGCCAAACAGTGCTGTGTGTTTCGCAAACACGCAGCACACACTACTGACGACCAGAACTCATGGATAGAATATTTTTTTTACTACGTGAACTCAGACGACGTGAACTCTTCCTGCTCGCTCGGCACATGTGCAGGATGGTAGAAGAGGAGAGGCAACCCCACCCACCCGCCACCAAACCTACTGTTCGACCCCAGAAACCTCCAAAATCTGCATCAGGATTCTGGACTCGTCGTCATCACTACACCGCAGCTTTAAAAGCTCGTTCTTGAGTTGATTTGATTTCTGTACAAATCAGCTGTCTGCTATCACTGATGACTCTTCAAAAGAGTCCTGCCTGTTTTATTACAGCCGCCATGATGAGGTTTTTACAGCAAAGCAGAAGTTATTTTCTCAGATTTTAGTTATCAGCGCACATCCTTGAGCCTGAAAACATTCTCTGTCCTATCCTCACCTCATTCCTTGATATTGCTTTTCTAACGGTCTATCTGCTTTTCCTGTTATCACGGAGATAAGTTAGAAAAACATCTCGTTCCACATTTCGCCTCACCAGTCGTACTTTTCTCATCTGTTTTTTTTTTTTTTTACTTACTTTCATCAGCTTTTATTTCTCCCTTCACACTCTCTGTACTTTCACTCTTCTGTGTGCGTGTGTGTGAGTGTGTGTGTATAGAGCCTGGAAAAGTTGGCTCATCCAACCATAAGCTCAAGCAGAGTACATTTTCCCTCCGTTGGAATGAGCAAAATGAACATTTCGGGGTGAAATGGAGCAGAACGTTGCATTCAAACCCAAACGTCGTTTCGCCCATTTATTTTCCCCTTCGTGTCCTCGGAGCTGTTTCCTTAAAGGGGGGGAATCAAATCTCAGACCGTAGCAGGTCTTTAGTGACCGGTGTTATTCCACGGTAGTGCTTATAGAGAGATTTTAAGCGCGTCAGTGCCAATTTAACATCAGGGTCTGCCTTTACAGATGTTCGTTGCCTACATCACTCGGATGCTCTCATGTTCTAATCATCAGCTTTTACTGCTGTCGTTTCTTTTTTTTTTTAAACCCATATCAGAGGTCATTAAACTGACAAAAGGTTTCTCCTCCATTTGTCAGGCTCTGATACGTTTTTGCTTCAATTAGACGAACCTATTTCACTCTGAGCGCTGTTTTATTCCCAGGAGACAAGCTGCTGATGAAACAATCTCACATTATGGACCATTGTGTTGTTAAAGCAGCGACCCACAAACATGACCTGAGAGCTAATGCAAGCTTCCCCTCCCTCTTCACTGCAAAAACGGAAATATAAGCAAGTCATTATGTTTTATTTGTTGTAAAAATTCCCTTATTGTTCTTAATTTGAGCCACGTTCACCAGACCAGGTCATAAAAATGTCTTATTTCAAGTGTTTTTAAGACAAAAATGAGGTGTCAATTGCTTGTAACAAGTAAAAAAAAATCTGCCAATGGGATAAGACGAATTGAAATGTCTTAAAATAAGAATCTTTTATCTTATCTCATTGGCAGATTTTTTTTACTTGTTACAAGCAATTGATGCCTCGTTTTTGTCTTAAAAAAAACTTGAAATAAGACATTTTTATGACCTTGTCTAGTATATGTGGCTCAAATCAAGAATAATAAGACAAATTTGACTAAAAATAAGACATAATGACTTTTTGCAGTGTTCCCTAACCGTTCGCTCACATTACTGTTGTATCCTGACGTTTTTGCACCTTAATCTCCCTCCATTGATATCCAACAATAGATCCAAACACTAAATAAGAAGCTATCACCGCCTTTAATCGATCATTTCAGAGAGGAAACAGGCGGCAGGAGAGCACGGGTGACCCACTCTCACTCTTAGTTTGCAGACACTTGAATGAACGCAGCACGCCTTCAGTGGCCTTTTCCGTCAGGCAGACGTTTCGCTTCGTGAGTGAGTTCAACATCCACATCGTCTGTCAACGACTGTTTCACTTTCAGGATCCATCGTTGTTGTTGTCGTTTTTTTTCTACTCATGCTTCATGTTAAATGTTTTCTAAAGCCTTTACAGAATCAAGACTTTCATATCAGACCTGGCAGGAATATTCTTTCTTTCCTCTTTCAATATCGTGTTTATTTTTCTTATTCTGGGACTCAAGTTTGTGTTTTTTTTTTTGTTTGCCAGGAGAGATTTATTTTCTGTTTAATCTTCATTCATGATTCCAGGAAAACAAAGTCGAAGTTTTATCTACATCTGGTCTCGATTTCACTTGAAACTCATATCAAAGCTTTCATATCAGATCATTTGAATCAATGTTCATCTCCAGATAAGTGTGTCCCTCAGCTTTGCAGACTTAACCCCCCCCTTAAAAATGACACCATCCATTGCAAACTCACGCCACTCTCAGCGCTGTACATAGGCATATATTTATTTTTTTGGGAAAGAAAAAAAAGCCCGTATACGATTTGAGATGGCAAGATTACAAGATTCCTGCATCGCTGAGGGGAGTTCATGATATTTATTAAGTTTATTGTCGTGCACATTAATCCGCAAAGATGCCAATTCACAGCTCATATCGTGTTTGCATCAGTTTTCCTGGGAAGCAAAATCCCCCCCATGAGAGAGACGTAACATCTCAGAGTCGTCGGCGTAGAGTTTAAACGGCCGCACATGTCAGTGATCTGGAATTAGATTTGGACGCAGCATCTTGAGTCTCTGTGGGAGCCAAATTGCAAACTCCCAATAAAAAATATGCCAAGTGAAACAAGGAAAATAATAAGCAGCTGGGTCTTTTGTAGCAGATGGAAACATTTCAAGCTTCTGCTGTGTCATCTTCCCCTCAGGGGCGATAAAAATTGCAACAAGGCTGCGACACTTTTGAGTCTCATAGGTCAAAAAAGCTGCCTCCAAGTTCTAGTTGTAGTTAAAAGTTCATGAGCTCATTTCAGAGTGAGATGGGGATGATTTTGTCCACCAGGAAAACACCTGCATCACTTCAACGCCTCAGTCGTATCTGTTGTTTGATCAGGGGGAATTTTATGCAAGTTATCATTGTGTGCTTCAAATCACATGGGCGAAGGTTTACCAGAAATGTGCTGGGAAGTCAGTGTTTATCGCAGCTCTGGAAATGAGTCTGTTCTTAATTTGTGCCTTTTTAAATCAACATGTGAGTTCTCGACGGGCCGAGTGAACTGTCGTGTTATCTCCGGCGACAGCGACGAGCGCAGGGCGAGGAAACAGTCCTGCCTTCATACACTGGATGAGTCACAGCCTCCATTCTCCGAGCATCAAAGCCCCGTTTTCATCTTTGTGTTCTGGACACTGTCGCCGAGGAGAGGATGTGGATACGACCGCTTCCTGGGATTATTTATCGGTGATTGGTGATCGGCCGCTGCGTCGAGTCAGCTCTCAGCCGTCATATCTGTTGGTCTACGAGGACTCGGTGAAGCCCAGTGGTCCTGATGCCTTCTCCTCCCTCCTACCTTGTAATTAACAGAAGACTTTTATAGAGGTCACAAATGAAATAGATAAATGCCAATTTTGTAAGAATGATTTATAAAAAAATAAACTCATATTTGATGATAAAAGTTTTTCCTTGTGTTGTTTTTAACAGGCTGTGTTTTGATGCTTGAGCTACTGTGATTCAATATCTGCTTCTTGTTCTTTCAACCCGCAAAAAAAGAGGGTTTTAAAAAACTTTTAAACTCAAAAAAAGAAGCAGCTTGTATTCAAAAACTTTACTTATAACATTTTATTGTAGTCGTCCAGATCTGAGATAAGTTACAATAAGATAAGGGTAACACTTCAGGTTATAAGAGGACAAACCTTTTAAAATATATCTCTTTCATATTATACCCAAATTTCATAACAATCCGGTGAAAATTAGCATGTAACTTCTTATTAATAATTGATAAATTTAACTGTAAGCATGCCACAACCGATACGCCTCTGTAAAAGTTTTTCCCTGTGTTGTTTTTAACAGGCTGTTTTCTGATGCTTGAGCTCCTGTGGTTCAATATCTGCTTCTTGTCGTTTCAACCAGCAAAAACTTTCAAAAACTTTACTTGTAACATTTTATTGTAGTCGTCCAGATCTAAGATAAGATATGATAAGACAAGGGCAACACTTCACTTTACAGGTCTGCAAATTTTATATGAATTAGGTTATAATAGGACAAACTTTTAAAAAATGTATTCAGTTGATATTATACCCAAATTTCATGAGGATTCAGTGAAAATTAGCATGTAACTTCTTATTAATAGTTTATAAATTGAACTGAAAGCACGTCACAACTGATAAGCCACTGTTTTATTCAGTTTCTCTGAAATTTCCTCCAATTTTTCGGTCAATATGTATAACCAAGTAAATCATTTACAGCTAATTGTGGACCTAACTTCATATTTAAACACTGAAACTACTCCTCTGAAAATACCTGATTATAATCTCTGAATTTTGAACTACTCTCCATACATTTTGTGGTGAATTTTTACTTGATTTGAAATAAATTATTCACTCTTTTTCCCCTATTTAGCTTTTAATTCAGTGGAAATTCCATAGATTGAATAAAACAGTTACTTACCAAATAAGTTACTTTTCTAAGGACTAATTTCATCAGACACAGTAAAATTTATAGAGGGATAAAATTATTTCAGCCTGCAAGAAAAAGTATTCCTCTATAAATGATCAGAAACGGCTACAAAATAAACCACGTGATGTTAACATATCAACCGGGGATTATTCTTTAAAGCTCCAGTAAGGAATTTTATCTGGGCATGAAAAGTACTAAAATCAGACTGTTAGGAAAAAGAGTGACAGCTGGAAATGAGCAGCTGAAGCCTCATAAAACACTGAAGTTTTCTACTAATTGAGCTGAAAAATATTTAAGTATCGGGCCTTCAGTCGGTCCAAGAACAGTGACATCTGATGGTCAAAATGAACCTGGAATGAACCTTTTATATTTCTGAAAACATGAACCAAAGAATCAATTAACAAATTCCTGCTTTAAGTTGAGTGTAATAAGGTGCTTAAACTTGCAGTAAATCATTTTAAATGAAAAGGAGTCAACTGCAAAGACCAGAGCACCAGCATCCCCATTTGATAAGGGTTTTATGAATTACCGTAACTCTTCAACTATTTGGGCAAAGGGAGAAAATTCGAAGCTTTACGACATTAGCTGGGGTATTACGGTACGCCAAAGGAATCCACATGTAACAATGTTCCAATTACAGGCAATAATTGATGCAAGCTGTTCAGATTTTACAAGTGCTTCTATTACCGTAACTCTTCAAATATTTAGGCAAGTGAAAAAATACAAAGGGTCCCTGAAAGAAGAGAAAATGAGCTTACAGGGCATGATTTCTGACTCTTTTTGTTGCTGAAATTAAACAATAAAAAAGAGATAAAGGCGATAAGGTGCTAATGTAAAATCCAGTTTGAAAACATTGCTGGTTTTGGGGACAATGTAAAAAGTCTTTGCAAACCACATACACCAGCTGTGAGCGTTTAAAAAAATGCTTTGTATTTACAATTTGAGGTTTTTTCTTGTTTTAATTAAATTGTTTGTAGCATTAAATCGTGAAAAGACAGGGGGGAAAAAGCATTTACTAATTTGAAGAAGACACTGACTTTCAAAAGGTTTTAATCTCTCTTCTAGAGATTTCAGTGTCAGGATTTTCCCCTTGAGTGTTTTTATTTGTCTTACGGCAAGAATAGAAGTTTCCCATTCTTTTTTTTCAAATATCTGTAACTGAGCATTCAATATATAAAAAAAGAGTGAACTTATCGTGTATATGACTTTTTTTTTTTGTTTGACTCCTTTTCTTTTCTTCTTTTTTTAATGGTAATTCCATGAATAATCATTTTTTAATGCTTTGGAAAACATTTTAAGTGTTTTTTATTCATTTTCACACTGAACAATTTATAGTTTATAAGCCTTTTCATCCTCAAATGTTTGTTTATAAATTTTTAAAAAATGTATTTGTTTGGGGGAAAAAAAACATTCTTCAAGCCCTGAAAAGAATAAAAATATCCTGACACAGGCTAATATGAATTTTCACCATGCAAACCACTGAATTTAGGAGTAAATAGCTTTTAAATAGGAGTCCACTGTAGTGACCACTATGCACCACAGGGTTAAAACACACATAGTTGTATGAAATCTTATTTATTTCTGAATCATGTCACTGCAGCAACATGATTGGAGGATAATCTGACACAAGTATTGATGCTTCCTGTTTGTTATTACATGTTTTAACAGTGTAAATATGAGTGTAACCCTGCACCCTTTTATTCACTTCATCCCGTTGGTCAGGGTGTGGATGATCAAGCGTTCAGCCCCTGACCTCTGCCTCGGCTCAATGAGAACACACTCCATTTGTTGGGTAATAATAGTCCCTGAATGCTGCGCTGCCCTCAGAGATATAATAACCAGGCCTGTATTAGACCACAGAGGGGGGGTTTATTAGTCACTCCTCAAAACATTGATTTTTTTTTTTTTTTTTATTCTGCTGAAAGCCTGCTCCCTGCTCCGACGCTGCATCCGTCCTTCTGTGTCTCCCCGAGGACGACAGCCTCATAACACATCGCAGATATGACCCCGGCTCTGCCATGAATTATTAAACACACCCATATCAGGCACCATATTCTGCTGCGAGTGTTACTGAGTGTTTGTGTGTGTTTGTGTGTGCTCAGATTTTAGCTCATGTTTCCTCGTTGTATTGAATGAGATCCTCAGTGAATTCTTCCTTTTCTCTCCTTTTTACTCGTCTTTCTCCTCTCATTCATAAAAGATGTCCTATTTTAAAACTTGGTATGGAAAAATGTAAACAGACTAAAAGCTCTTCCTAGTTGAACTGAACCGTTTCATAACCTCTGACTTTGTCCTACTTTTAAGGATTTTAAGCCTTTAATCAAAGTTTAACTAACTAATAGCTTATTCCCCTGTTTTCTTTTTTTACTTCTGAAATGATGGTTTGACTTTGAGTAGCTGATTCTAGTTTTAAAACAGAAGAATTTGAAAGAATAATTATAATAAGATGATAAATAAATGATATTAACACTAACACTGATTAATTATAATAAGATAATAAAATAACACAAGCATATTAAAAAAAATCATACATAATATATTCTCAGGGAGGTCTCAGGAATTAAACACTTTCATGTATTTTGCAAGAAAATGTTTGGTATTAAAGTAGCAGAAAGGATTTAAAAAAAAAAAAAAAAGCTAGCATGAGTGTGAGCAATATAGACTACACTTCCCATAAGCCCTTGCTTCCCATTGTCATTATGAACCAAAACATGTTAGTTTTGGTTTGTTGTTTTGGAAAAATGAGTGGAAATCAGATCTTCTTATTAACACTTTTCTTTGCACAAGATAATTTTTTTACAGGATGCAAGGCGACAAGGTAATGTATTCAATTATTTGGCTACATTTTGCGTTACTCACAGCTCGGTGCTCTGAGACATGTCGGTGCCATGTAACATAAGTGAATCCTGGTTATGTCCTACCAGTGCTCATCTACCAAGCAGAGTAAATGTAACCTCGTCATTTTGTTGATAGACTCTCAAGTTTGAACAGATCACTGCAGAATAACTGCTGCATGTGGATTGGAATAAATATTATGCTTTTCTATCCCTTTTCTGTCAGGGAGTTCATCTCCAGTGTCCACTATTACTACAAAATCAATCACAGAAATTGTTTTCAGCAGAGAAAAAACACAGAACTCTCTTCTCACTGCTAAACTTTGTCAGACAGCGTGTTGTTGTCATAGAGACTTTAACGTGCCATCAATCAATTCAGTCCAATCTGACAGGCATACACCCAGAGATGAGACTGTTTCTACTCATGAAAAGTTGATTTTACTTCATCCCAAATACAATTTATTGAGAATAAAATATTTACATCTCTATCATTTGGTTTTTATCATTTCCATTCCCGTCTAAAGATACAAGTTAAGTAACTAAATAAATAACTACTGTATATGTACTTTTGGTAACACTTTAGATTAGGGAACACATACTCATTAATTTGTAGTCAATAAGTAATAATTAGGAGTTAATAAATGGAAAAGTCTGAATTCATGATGCAATAGATGTAGAATAAAGGTTATTGCGTGCTTAATAAATACTAATTAGGGGCTAGTAAGCTACTTATATGCATGTTAATAAGCACCTAGTTAACAGTGAATATGTGTTCCCTAATCTGAAGTGTTACTAAACTTTTCATTCATGATTTTTAAAACTGTCCAGTATTTAGACAGGTACTAGACTGTAAGTTTTTCAGCTTTCAGTCATCCTTACAAAAGAAAAGTTGTTAACTATTTTCATTCATGAGATAAAATAATCCTGAAAACTGAAAGCAGGTGGTGCTAGCTCTGCTAACTGTAGTCACACTCAGAAAAACAATTTGTCACTTTTTGTCCCCAAACTACAATCCTGAACTGTTTAATCTGTTTTCTATTCCATTTAGATGGCTGAGTCTGTAAAAATATAAGCTAACATTCAAACAATTGGAAAAAGTAGAGAACAGAAACACATGAACAAAATCACAGCTTACGAGAGAGGAGGGGTTTTTTTTTCTTTTTTTTAATAAAATCACAAAAAGATTTATAATTCAGCATGAACCCTGACACAGAGATGGTTGTGATGACAGACCAGAGCAGAGCAGAGCAGAGCAGAACACTGATAGACTTACATAAATCAAAAACAGATGATCCATACTGGAAGAATAAGACTTGTTCCACAGTGTTTGTCTGTCTTATTGAAGTTTGAAGGAGCTATATAAAAACCTTATATATATTAAGAGCTTCACACTTCTACAACTATGAAATAAGTAACAGATGCTCATAATCTGAGGATTAAATAGATTATATCAGTGTGTATCTACTGAGCTAGTACCTACAAATACATAAACCATATTATATATATATCAGCTCTTGCAGGTTGATTCAGTCATAATGCTGGGTGAAATGAGGAATACAGAGGTGGATTTCATCACCAGCTTCCTCCCTCTCACCTCTCTGAGTTGTCAAGCCCTTTTGTCTTAATTTGTCTGAACTTCATTTTTCCTTCTATTGTTTTATATCCACTTTAAAAGCCGGTTGATATTGCCAAAGTCCCAAATTTCTCCTGTAAAGTGCAGCCTCAGCCAGTTTGTGGTACCCTGTCATACGTCCAGTTAATGACTGTAGCTTTTCTCCATTATCTGCAGGAAAGAGTATGTGTGTGTGTGTGTGTGTGTGTGTGTGTGTGTGTGTGTGTGTGTGTGTCTTTGTGTGTGGCTCAGCTCCTGACAGCCAGCATGGAGTTGATCTCCCAGATGAGGTTGCGGAGCTGATCCATGATCTGCTTCAGCTGCTGGTTCTTCTGCTTGAGCTTCTGCGGAGAAAACAACAGAAGGGGAGAAAAAAAAAATCAAAAACATGTTTTTAGATGCTGAAAAATAACAAATATAAATGTCAAAAATGTCAAAAACCCTTTTTGTCTGCTGAAAAATTAAACCACGTCTCAGTACGAGATAAAAAGGTCGAACAACTGACAAAACAACAAAGCAATTACAGTTTCAGCAGAGAACAAATAATTCATAGCAAACAGGATATTAAAGTTGCACGTAGCAGTGCTATTGAAAAGTCCCACAGAGACAAATTTCAGCTGCCACACTGTACGACTTAACAAGTTTTTCACATCTGCCCTACTTCTGCGTCTTGCTAACAGCACACCGTTAACTGAACACTCTCTCTACTCCACTTGAAGTCCCCGAAAAATAAAATTTACTGTTTCACTTCACTCAGGAAAACTAATTCCAGATGTAAACTATTCTTTAATATCTGCTGCTAGGATGAAAAAGTAAACAGGGAGGTTTTTTCCCAGGATTAGTCTGTGAGAAACATGCTCCAAGAGTCTGACTCCCCTTTTCAAATAAATGCAAGTCCGAGCTATGATAACATTTTAAGCAAAACACTAATAACTGAATGTTACTCATGGGAGGTGACTTTTTTTCCAAGGCCCTTTGTACTTTGGTTGTGTTTAAAAGAGAAGGATTATGTGGATATGCTGGTTGTTTCCCATAGATCTTATAATAGAGTGTATAAAAAGATGGACGATGTGGTGGCTCCTCAAAAGTGAAGCCAAATAAATTAACACTCCTCCCACTTGTTTTCAAAGCTGACAGAGAAGTCCTGTTAGAGGACTTTTGTACTTTGTTGTTTCTTTTTATCCTATTTTCTTTACCCAACCAATTCAACCGCTGAGTTGAAAATTGTCCAATGTTTTTGACAAAATATTTGCTTAGTTGGTCCATAATACTACAGTCCAACTTTTTAAAAGCTGCCATGCAAATTATTGAGAATTTTTTTTTTAAAAATGTCGCCCTTGATTTTTCAATGATGCAATTTCCTAGAGCTGCTTCTGATGGTACATGATGGTACATGGACATGATGTCTATCAACTGATTTTACCTTTGTTGTTTAAGCATACAGAACTATTTAAAACAACACTGCTACAGGAAGAAGTGCCAAGCAACTGTTGAAGCAGCAAAATTAAGCACTCTTGAGAGTTACTCTTAATCAAGGCTGTGGGTTCAACAGATGGCTGCTCTAATCAGTCTGGTTCTATTCTGGGTTTCTGTCTGGAGCAGAATTTTGTTTTTTGCTTTTTTGTTGGATGATTGGTTTGTCGTTTGGCTGGTTGGTTGTTCAATTTACTGGTTGATAGATTTGTTTGGTATATGATGGTTTGGTTAATTGGCTTTGTTGTTACCTTGGGTAGTTTTATTGGTATTGGGGTGGTTGGTTGATTGTTTGGTTGATTGGTTGTTTGGGTAATTTTATTGGTCTTATGTTGGTTGGTTGGTTGCATCGTTGATTAATGATTGGTTGGTTGGTTGGTTCATTGTTCGGTTGGCTGGTTATCTGGTCAATACTTTGGACGGCGTGTTGATTTGTTTGGTATTGGATTCGTTTTTGGCTGGTTCATTGTTTTGTCTGGTTGGTTGATTTGTTGTTTGATTGGTTTTGTCATTGATGTCATTGACTGATTGTTTGTGTGGCTGATGTTTGGTTCATTTGTTGGGTATTTGATTGGTTCATTGTTTGGTTGGTCCAAAGTCATGGGTCTATTTTTAAAAATGCACTTTTGATGGAAGCGCTGAAGTTGAAATGAGCCTGTATGCAAAAAAAACCACATGTAGGTCCATGAGGAGTGATATCTCTATGAATTGCGGTTGTAATTCCTCAGATTTTTTTAACAATAAGGAATATAAAGTAACATCTGCCTGATTGGTAAAACCATGTCTAACCTTAAACATTTCTATATCCAGAATACAACAGACCAGTCTTCCCACCTGCCTACTGACCTTTCCGTGAATACTCAGCACTTTAGTTAACTTCATCCATCGTAGCTTCTGCTAATCGCTAAACTAACACATCTGTTGTGCTTCAGGGCTGCACAGGTACATTACAGAGGAGCAATCCACCCGATCTCCACGTCTGTCACCGAGGGCTTTGTCTCCTGATCGCCTCTGAATGCACCACCCAGATCTCTAAGTCAACATCTGCTGTGGACTCAAGTGCTTCAACGCTCAAGCTGTACGCACACACGAACAATGGCTCCTGAGCCGATGGATACAAGAGAGTACGGCTGCCAAATATGTGCCGCATTTCGAAGGAGTAACTCAGGCAAAACATCTACATCTGAAGGTGTGAGCAGATTTAGCAACAGCAGTACATCACAGCTACTTACTCAGCTGCTTTTCTTCTGATGGATCGTCAAAGAGAGAGAGAGGAGGGGGGTTACTGTATCTGCAGTGCAGCGAAATCTATTAAGAATAAATCCATCTCACTTCCTTGCTAACACTCCTTTAGCCATGACTAATTACCAGCCATTTTTGCGGCGCAGATAACACCTTGAGCAATCGATTTCACACAGCTCTCTTAATATCAACTGTTTAGCTGATTGTCCTTGAAGATATTCCAGAGTGGAACATTTGGACGCCTTCCAGTCTCTCTTTCCTCTCTCCTCTCCAGTCGACTTTCACTTTGATTCAGTGTGACTGTGTGTGTGCGCGTAATACATGGGACGCGCCTCATTACTCTGACGATCAAGTCTTGAAATAACTCAGTCATCTACTCCGTG
Organism: Thalassoma bifasciatum; assembly: GCA_008086565.1. Classification (NCBI taxonomy): domain Eukaryota; kingdom Metazoa; phylum Chordata; class Actinopteri; order Labriformes; family Labridae; genus Thalassoma; species Thalassoma bifasciatum. Next base: position 10,893 of record RPOG01001469.1, on the reverse strand, counting down.
TTAATGAGCTGATACCATGAGGCTTTGTGATTTCAGATACTTTTAAACAAAGAAACAACCGCTGGTGCTTTTATAACCGTCGATTTGAACAAGCTTTAAAAAAAAAAGTGCTTCAATCACAGGCACATTTTTCATCTGGGCTTTTTTTGATCGTCAACGGGCAGTTTGGGCTTCAAAGACCAAATTTTTTACTACTGATTTGAGATTCCTCTGCAGAAAAATAATCTCTGCCTTTCTTCGAAACATGAATTCCCGCAATTTTTGTACAGAGGAAATAACACTTTGGAGGAAGCGAAGCCTTCACGGCCTCATTCATTATGAAAGGCTCGCTGGCGTATCTTGATATATGAATAACAAGACTGCTATTATCAGAGAAATGATTCTGCAACCTCGGGGAGACATAATTCCATTCATAACCTCATAATTAGCATCGCTCTAATCCTTCACACCTATAATGCGATATTTAGAGGAAGGGTATACTACAGAGAACAAAGCAAAGAAAGAACTCTAAGCCTTTTTTTATCTTTACACACACATTCATGCGCTTTAACTCCTGCACAGGACTCCAGCAGGTGCAATTCCTGTTTTTTTATTTTTTTTTGCTCTCACTACTCAGCGGCCCAAGCTCCACAATAATGTTTTGATGCCTTTTCAATCTGAAGTAGGCCTCCTCTGACACGCTCTGACACTGCATCAGCCGCGCCAGGGTGGCCAGTCAAGAACTCATGAAAGTAAACAAGGAGGCGCTGTCTGAGCCGCTGTCTCTGAAGGCCTCCTGCAGACTGGCACGCCGCCTGCCAGCTTCTTATAACCTGGAAATGCTGCCAGACGTCGGCAGATTGGCAGAGGAGAGAGAGTGATAAAGCACGATGACCTGAAAGAGGGGTTGAAATGGAGATTGGCACGAAGAGAAGAGATGTAGAGATGTAGAGAGATGAGGTGGACTTAAATGTGAGTGTGTGTCTGAGAATGTGCAGCTGTGGGAGACGGTGTGATGATCTGATGTGCATAACTGTGAGACTTCAGCCAGGATGAGCAAGACCACTGCAGCAGGAGACGCTTCAACTAATGTTCTGAAAAATGACAAATGTCTCAGTCATTAAATGGAAATTCAAACTCTGGCTGTCTGACTTGTCTAAGGGTAAGAAATCACTCAGTTGACAGTCAAAATTGGGTACAAATTATTAAAAACAACTCATAACGGGGAAATGGAGTCTGCAGGCAAATGATAACAAATTGGTTTGCATAGTGTGGCTAACATTAGCAGAGCTAGCACCCTCCGCCTAAACATCCACATGCCTGACTTGGTTGCTTTTTACCCTGCGTAACAGTTTGTTAAGGGTTTATCCTGACCCTCTGGTATCCTTGTAAGAGATTTACTGCTAAAAACAAAACCTCTTTTTTTCTCACACCAGTGCACTTCCGCACTGTTTAATATTTTTAGACCTCAGTGATTGAGGCCCGCCCCTCTAACGTGTCATAACCCATCAGGAGGGCCTTAGGCGATGACCTCATTGTTTCAGAAAGTCTCATCATAATCTCACACTATGTTCTGAAGAGGCTGTTATGAGCAGTTTGCAGATACATTTGGGGATTTCTACAAAATATAAATATGACGTCTAGACCTTCCATGATAACACATTTTGCTGGACGATAAATTGTCCCAAAAATTATTGAGATAAACAATAATATTGCTGTTTTAATACCATTTTCAACAAAAATAATAATAATGGTATAATAGTGCATGTACACCCTTTTAAATATAAATAACCTTACACTTCTTAATAATATTTAAAATTGGAATTTTATTATGAAAAAGACGTTGTAAATATCCAAAATAAATAATCAACACAATCAAAAATAAATAGTCTCTGTGAACAAAAAATGCACTTGAATAAAAACCACACAAAACCAAAAGCAATACATAAAATAGATATATTTGTAAATATTATTGAGCCTGGCAAACTAATCAAGCTCATTTTTAGTTATCGTGCCATTAATTGATTTATTGATTATTGCAACGGGCCTACTGAAGTGGTTTGAAAACCTGCACATATGAAGCCGTGTTAAAGGAAAAAGTACAATAAATGCATCCTTCATGAGTATTTTAGTTCGAGTTGGTGTGTATCATATGTACACTTTGAGTGTATGTGTGTAATTTTGGATCAAGAAAAGCTCTGGATACACATCTGAGAAGAGGTCAAGCCAGGGTGAGAGCATTTTTTTTCAAAGACAGTTCAGAGGAAAGCGTTCAGGTGTGGTTTGTAAACAGAAGTCACAACTCATGAGCGGTTTGTTTATGGGACACAATTTTGGCAACCTTTCATCTCAAGAGATTAAGCACTCTGACAGGGAGGAAAGTAAAAAAAAAAAAGTCAACCAGTTCCTGGTCTTGTATGTAGCTAAGCTTGATGGATGTGTCAGAGGAGCTGTCTCTGAAGAAGCATCTGATTCATTTCCAGGGAGAGCTGAATTTCTTACAGTCACTTTGGGAAATAAAGTTTCATGAGTCACGCTCCATTTTGACCGGATTTCATTTTGATGTGAACATCTTTACGTTAAACATTTTGACATTAAAAGTGTATGATTTTAAAAATGAAAATGAATAGGCAAAAAAATATTGGACATTTCTGGCTTTATATGTCAGCAGTGTATGGTGAGACTTCCTGTGTGAGTATTTTAAGTGCAATCAGTGAACAGTTACTCAAGTCATCATCCCAAACTTAGTTATTTCGCAATTACTTTGAGATGAAATGTCAAATAATTTTTGGTTCATGCCATTTATTTCTAGTGTTGAGCAAATTAAATAGTTTTAATTCGTTGACTTTCACTAATATTTTAATCCCCAAAAAAAGGCAAAGTCAACCAATCCTGAAAATATAAGGTAGAGTTAGTGATGCCAGTTGCCGCACTCTGGGATAATTTTTGGAAATTCAATGAGATTTGGGTTCAGGGTGAGTTGAAGGTTTTAAAAAAGATAACTAAAAAGGAAATTCAAGTATATTAAATGTATGTACAATAAAAAAAATTTGAAAAACTACTGGTTCTAGATGAACTAATGTATTGTGTTGATATAATCCAATGATATAGGAGGTATTTAGTAAGGACACGAGGCATTTTTATGCTAAGTGTGACGTTTCTTTTCTTCCTTTGTCCTCAGTGTCCTTGAACGGAAAAAAAAGAATGCTCTATACGTCTCCTGAGAGTCATGTTCAGATTCATCACTCCTGAGATTCTGCAGCTTTCTTCCACACAGTATGTGGAGCTTTGTTCACGATCCACTCAACAAAGAAATACCAGTTTGAATCTCAGTCATTCAGATATAAAGATTTCATAGAGCCGGGCTGAGGAGTGGAGGACAGCAGCTGCATCATTAGCCGGCACTTTAAATAACAGAGCCACATGATCAAAAAAGGACAGAGAGCGACTTGCTAACAGGACAGTTGACATCTTGTTTAAATGACATGAATGAAGGGCTGTTTCTCCATCCCTCTCTGCTTCTGCCTCTCTGTCTTCAACATGCTCCCTCGCTCCACCACTCATCCAAATCAGATCAAAGAAGCTGTCCTCGGTAACAGGGTGAGAGACAGAAGTGAAAAAGCTGAATATTTCATCGAAATCGCTTCATTAAAATTCGGCTCCACTGAAACTTTGCCACAAGAGAAGGTCTCACTACAGTATCTCTGAGTGTCATGTCAAGACATGCCAAGTCAGACCAGCAAGAGAAATATATCTGTCCTGAAAATACATATTCATCATTGTCGGTGTCATTGTTGTGGATGCCAGCACTTGTTTTTTGCATGTGGTTCACCGAACAACGGGGAACATCCAGGCTTATTAAGCTAGATTAATGGTTTCTCTTCATTTATTAATTCTGTTGCACTGCTTTCTTTTTGTGAGCAATCTTAGGAGGATTCTCGATCTATGAAACATGATAGAAAAATCAAACCAATCTTGTAATTTAATTATATGAATAAGAAGAGGCATTCATTTGATTATGATTTTAGCAATTTAATCATTTCATCTATGATTAAAAACATGACCAGCACGTTCTCTGTAGACATTTAGAGCCTTGGCGTTATTTCTTGATGAGGGGTCTTGACATAGCTGTGAAGGAGGCGTGAGTTAGATTAAAATACACCCACACACACACACACAGGAGGAGAGAGGGGGAATAGAGGAAGTGGAGCGAAAACGTGCCTTCACTCAGGATTCCTCTGCTAATCCGCCCTGTCGCTGGCGACTCAAATCTCAGCTTTGACTCCGACGGATCTGGTGGGGAATTACAAGTGTAAGTGTCTGAAAGTGAGGAGAAGGGATTAGGGAGAGGAGGAAGAGGAGGAAGAGGAGGAAAGAGGGAGAGTAGAGAGTGTGGAAAAGGTAGGAGTAAAAATGGGAGAGGGGTGTTTACAAAGAGGAGGGGGGTGAGAAGATATGGAGGAGAAGATGGATGAGGAAGGAAAAAGGCCAAAATGAGTGATAGGAAAAAGCGAAAAGAGAAGAGGGGAGGGGAAAAAGACAAGTTGACAAGACTAAAAAGAGGGAGAAGAGGAAAGGACATTGAGGGAGGAAAGAGGGAGAAAAAAACAGAAGGAAGATGAGAGACAGCAAGAAGAACAAGATGGTGTAAAGCAGATGAGAAAGGGAAGAAGTGACAGTGATTCCATTGGTTGGATCTGGTTGAGTTGGTTTGGGTTGGCTCGTGTTGGGCTGAATTGGACTGAGGTGAACAGGATTGAGCTGGATTGGGTTGAGTTGGATTGGATTGAATTGGGTAGAGTTGGGGAAAATGCTAAGTTGGGTTGGATTGGGTTGAGATAAACTGGGTTTAATTGCTTTGTGTTGGGTTTGTTGTGTCCTACTGGATTGGTCTGGATTTGATTGGGCTGGATTGTTTGGATTTGAAATGTGTTGTGTTAGATTGGACTGACTATTTGGATTTGATCTCGATAGGATAGGTTTCAATTGGACTGGACTGGATTACATTGGTTTCGATTGGACTTGATTGGATTAGACTGGGATGGAATAGGTTCGGTTTGGTTGTGTTGGACTGAACTGGATTGGGTTGGATTCGACTATGTTGTGTGGGATTGGACTGGGTTGAATGGGATTGGACAGACTCGACTGGGTTGGGTTGAATTTGTTCGGATTGGAATGGAATGGATTGGACTGGACTGGAATGGGTTGCACTGAATTTGACAGGGTTAGGTTAAAATCAATTTAATTCTGCTGAATTGGATTGGATTGTTTTGTGTTGATTGGATTGAATAAGCATATGTTGTGCTGGACTGCAACAGTTATGACTGGATTAAGTAGGATTGGGTTGGACTGGACCAGATTGGGTTATATTGGGTTGGATTGGATTTGATTCAGCTGGATTTTATCATGTTATGCTGGATTAGAAAGAATTGGACTAGATTGAGTTGACTTGTGTTGGATTTGATTGGACCAGATTAGATGTTGATGCTGGTAAAGTAGCTGGTGATGTTTTACACAGCTACGCGATCATATGTAAGCTCAAATAATCGAGTGCAGGTAACATGAACTGCGAAGTTGATGAAGAAAATCTGAAATTAATTCAGTGGATAATACAATATTATATATTTTCTTCAGTGTCTGCGATACTTGAGTTTGTACAGCTTATGTAACAGTAGTTGGTTTCTCTGGATAGAGCTGTTGCAGTTGTGTCCCCTCGAGACGGGGTTCATTAATGTCACGGAGTAGAATACAGTACAATGAATGTTTTATGAAAGCTTTGTCTTCACGAACACATTCGAAAGAATTAAAGGTCCCTGACACTTCATTTTTTATTGCTCACACATGGAAAACAAGAAAATGGGGCTTAATGTCATTTATCTCATCCTTGTATTGACACTATTACCACTGCAGGTTAGAAACAAAGCAGGTTAAAACCTTCAACACTGTCCACACTCTTCATATTACACTCCTCTCTATCTTCAAATACCCACATTAACGCGAGCACATGATTTACTGAGGCTGAGTTTTATCCCCTTGCAGTCCTCACACAATGAGATGGATTGTCTTGGCAGAAATGCAAGTCGAATTTAATTAAATTCTTTGCTTTTTAATAAGTGTGACAAAAATTTGGAGAGCAGCCTCGGCTCTGTGGAAAGGTGCTTTTCAAGGAAAGCAGAAATCCTTTAAATTATGCAAAAATGAAACAAGTCCTCAAGGAAATGCGGCTCCCTATTAGGCAGGAGAATTAGGACAAACCAAACTCAAGAGGCCGACATTTTTATTAATGAGCACGTCTACAGAAGAAACTGGGAGAAGCCTTGTAAAATAACTTACATCTGGAATGAATGTACCGCTGATCATATAATCTACTGATCTTTATTAGGACCAAATTAGCCTTACCTTTATCACTTTATGGCAACTTATCTGAAGTGCTTTATAGGTGTCTGCACATGAACATTTAGTGAAGCTCAGGGAACCATTAGTCTTTAACTATGATGTGGTACAGTTATGCAGTGAGGCAGACAGACAGACTAATATTAATAACAAGACTCCAAAAGTGGAGGTACTTAGAAATCAGCTGCGTGGGCTGCCCTCTCAAGCTTCCTCACAGTTTAACAGGACTTATTTTTAAAAAGAATTACATCTCTGGGATCTATCAGCCGCAAGACAAAAAGAACATAAAGCTCATTCGGGGCCTTGTACCAAAAAATTTAATAAAAGCTGCATTTTTATTTCAAAACGTTCTCGAGAGTATCTCACACCTGGAGCTGCAGGTGGGTATTCTTCCCTCAATAAAGTGTATTTATGGGCCCACCTCAACAAAGAAGCAGGAACTTTTTCTATGGGGTTTGGAGTGCTGAATATTTCAGATTGGTAGAGTGCCTGCAGCAGTATATTTCTCTGCTTGTGGCATTGATGTATCATAGAAAATAGATATAACAGCAGTCAATATTTCAGATGTTTGCTTTCTTTGTTTGACTGATGGCGACAGCTGTTTATAACTGATTATCAAAAAGGCAGCAATTGATACTGATGTCTTCCTGTAACCTTCAAAAGCAAACAAGACCATCAGCGACATAACTGATTTTTATCTGTAGTAGTTTTTAAAGCCTGGAGCTGCTGCAACAGGGGAGCTGTAAGAAAAGCAAACAGACTTTTTAACACGTGTTCTCACTAATGTTTACAATAAATTATACATTTGGGTTCAAACACAAAGGTATAAGATTTTTGTTTGTCAGGACCAAGCAACAATTTTTGGTTTAAATATATGAAACTCATGAAAGCTATGCTATGAATATGAGGTGCTGAAAGCTGCAGTTTTTTGAGAGACCACTTGGGACTGGCTGCTGCAGAAACACCAGGAAAACACAGACACACACATAATAAACAAATAAATCGGTTTCGAAAGCTAATTTATATAATTGGCACAAAATTGTCTTTTTAAAGTTATTAAACGAACAAGTTTTGCCTATCTAAACACATGGATGACTTGACTGATAGGTGCACACTGGCTGTCCACAAAAAGGCTGAAGTCCCGACTTCGAACTCAAAAAGAGGGCTAGGTTATGTTTTGTGATGTAAATGCAGTGACCAGTTGGTAACATGCAACATAAATCACCACCTTTAATCTTTACACTGTATTTCCTGACCATCCCTGGACAAGTATGGTTTCATTCTGTAGGTCAACATTGAAGCAAATCAACTTGATATAGCTGTCAAAGGTGATTAAACCTAATACTCATCTTTATCACTATAATTCTAATTTGATAAATAAAACTTTGAAAAAGCTCTCAAGTTAATGGCAAATGCCCCCTAAGTGAACTTCCGCTTGTGGGCTAAAAATGTTCCACCAAAGTGAAATGTCAGTAGCAGGAAAACAGACTGCCCTCTCAGTGGAGTCTTGTAAAAAGCACAAGTGAGTTGGGGCTAAGTAAGCGGCTTATTGCTCTGTGCCCTGCCATGGGAACCCTGTGACGCTAAGTGGGCCCTGGTTTACCATCTAACGGTATACCCACAGGGAGCCGGGCCAGGCAGCTTTAATTTGCTTGACATCAGTTAAAAAAGCCTTAATTGACTTTATAAACTTTATGGCTTTTTCTCAACGGGAAGGTTTAAGTGCCGGCGTGCTCTGTGTTTGGCACAGGCTATCCCAGGGGAATGAAGCCCTTAAAGGGATTTTGAAGGCAGATAAAAGCCTTCTCTTCCAGGGGTGGCAGAAATACAATAGCAGTGTTGTCATCCTCACATACACCTACCACCAGGGTTCTTTCAATACGTCCTCAGCACTGAGGTGGAAAGCCTGCTGTGTCAGCCGACTGTTGCAGAACGGTTGCAATCGATTTAGCCTTTTAGAGGTATCTGAGGCTAGGCGCCCCCTCGCTCCCTGCTAAGCACTTGAGTCTCTGCCAGGTAGCCCCATCGATTGCGCTTCCCTTTGTGATTTGGTTCCCAGTGATAATAAATGAGGAGCAAGAAGGTTGGAGAGCTGTTGCTTTGGAATGATGGGCAGTCGCAAAAGTGACTCCGCCATCAGCATAACTGCTCAAAGGGAAGGAATGCAGTTGGGCTTATTTGGGAAACACAAAGAAAGAAAAGGAAAAAAGAAAGTCCTTTACAGCAAAGACAGGTTCATAACTGTCTTTGTTATAGACATAAAAGGACAAACTACGGCATAGTGGTTCCCATCGTGGGGTCATGAAACAAATAGGGATTTTCAAAATGTCTTTCAAATCAAAACTGTTAACAAAAATATATTTCATCCATTATTGTACCAATATAAACAAAAGTAGGGGTCAGATTTTATAAAACCATGCAAACAGAAAGTGTTTGATGTCTGTGTCTTCACTCTAGTATTTAGCACCAGTATTTTAGGGATTTGGGCTGAAAAGTTTTGTAACTGCGGATTCACCAATTAGGACCTGATTCAACATTTACATGTTACTTTACTAAAAGGTGGATGAGACATGTTGTTTATTCTAGTCAGTGTCATCAATTTCAATACACATGACTCATTACAAGCCCTGTGATTTAATACATGCACATTTTGGGATTTTTCTTTTAAATTACATGGGGCAATTGGAAAGTTAGTCAAAGGCTTTTTTAAAAGCTGGGATGGGTGTCATTTTCTGAAAGGACCTACACACTGCATCTGGTCTGAAAAGAGAAATACACGCATATATGGCACTTAGCCTTGAGGGTACACATTTATACGTGTAAATGTTGCATTTAGTCTAAATGGGTAAAAAGACAAATAAAAGCATGTATTCAAAAAAACAACACATCATCTTGAACCTTAATGCATCAAGATTAAGATACTGACACTAATAGACCTGGTTGATACTACTTCAGGAGTAATACAAGCATAGTCCAGGCCTCTATTTTTCACTGCAGAACCTCTGATAAGGGGTTTAAGTTATTTCTGAAATTAGTTTAATCAAAAGTATCCTTGAAACTTACACAAAGAATGAAAAAAGAATGGAGAAAAAGTTGAAACAAGGACTAAGGAAGAGACAGATAATGAGGAAAATGGATCATCCTAACTGCCATTGACAACCGCACCATTTGAGATAATGGGGGGGAACGAATTGGGAAAGGAAAGCGTGTGTCAGCTTCAGGTCACCTTGGTGGTTCACCTGGTAAATCGTGCACCCCATGGACAAAGGTTGAGTTATCAGCAGTGAGGCGTGGTTGGGCTCTGACCTTTGCCCTTTGCTGGATGCCATCACCTCTTTCTCTCCAAAAAATAATCAGCTAGAAAGTCTTTAAAAGAAGGTTCTGCTTGTTTCTCCTGAGTGTTACGTAAATGTGAATAAACCTGAAAAGGTTATGGATGTCTAATTTAATATAAACATGAAAAAAATCAGTACAGCTGTCCAAAGCAGGTTTCAGTGGATAGTTTCAGCCCTACATCAGTTGGCTTATACGGCGCTGAATGGCTAAGGTTTCCTGCTCATTCTCTCTAATTACAAGTCTTCACTATTTTGACATCTCTGCAGCTAACTAGCTCGCTCATGACAGTTGTTGAAGAGGAAAGGAAGGAATCAGTTCCGAGTCTTAAAAGTGTGAATGTTTATTTCTGTGTGTACTGATTCTGCACCTTAATACGTGAGCACGTGTGTACGCGTGATTGAAGTTTGAATCCGGCATTTTCAGCGATATCCCGCCGTCTCAATCTCGGAGCAGACAGGACGTCTTGCTTTCATCTCCCTCAGATGTCTGTCAGGAGCTTAAATCATCTGAGGCCGGCTCGAACACCTCGCACACTCTGAGCAAACATGATACTTCAAGGGTTTTTATTGGGCAGCCGAGAGTTCCTACGAGGTTGAAAAAACCCTTTGATTTAAATGTTCTTCAGGTGTCAACAACAGCTCTTCACGCGTCAAAAGCATCTTGTGACGCAGCGATGTGTTAAATTGGTACTATCACTCACAGATACTTAAAATCAGCACCCCTAAGGCACCTCTCCTGCGAGGTAATATTGGATCTAATTACCTCTATCGTTTTAAGAGTGAAGGCAAGGAAAAAGGAGACAGGCAGGCAGATTTCTATAAAGATAAAAGAGAGGTAATTCCAATTTAAAGCCTGTGCATCACTTGTTGAGAGGAGGCAAGAGTTGAGGTCGAGAGAGGAATAACCATTACTCGTGCTGAAATAGACCCTTCATGTATACACTACAGAGTTTCTCATGTTGAAATGTAAACATTCCCGGCAGCATCCGAGCAAACAGCTTTGTTGTAGCAAATAAAAGCAGAAGAATGAAAAGTGATGACACAGTTTGAAGCAGGCTTTCAGGTGATGTAACCTGCCCTCTGGCAGTCAGAGCGCAGATCCTCAATCAGCTCCTGACAACAAACTCTGACCACGGCTAAATCTGAGAACAAATAAAGCTCATCAGATCATTTATAACCCTGACAC